>CAUYON010056915.1:0-14211 GCA_963573935.1 Arctocebus calabarensis
TGAGATTCCCCCACACTGCTACACTTAGTTTGTGCAGAGAAGTTAGCACAGGAAACCTGAACTGGACCCTCAGGAAGCCCTGCTTGCAAGGACTGGCCACTGATTGGTGTCCAGGAGCTCAGATTTCAGGAAGGTTCCCATTAGTGACCACTATTGGTGGTTTGTTTGTAAAGAGTATGTTCCGTCAACATCTGCTTTCCTTCTGGAAGTCTGGAATTTGAGTACATGCCAGGCAGAAAGTGCTGGTTAATCAGCCCTCAATAAAAACTCTGGGTGCTGGTCTCTAATGAGCTTCCCTGGTCAGCAACATTTCACACATTCCACCACAACTCATTCCTGGGGGACCTGCAATGGTGTTCTGTGTGATTCTCCTGAGAGAAGACTCTGGAAGCTGTACCTGGATCCCCTGGACTTCGCCCTGTGGACCCTTTTCCCTTTCCTGATTTTACTTTATATCCTTTCACCACAACAAAGCACAGCCTACACACAACCACGTGCCGAGTCCTGCGAGTCCTCCTACCAAACGTTCAACCTGGGGGAGGTCTTAGGAACCCCCTCAAGCATAAGTGATATTCAGTGGATTGCTGCACAGCATTTGCTGATTTTTAATCACATGCTGCAAATGGATTTTCTAAGTTACTAATCTTTTTCACTTAATATATACTTAAATCATCTTAAATCAGAAGTGACAGAGAGGGTAGTCTTAAACTAGAAACCGTGACCATGATATAAACAGGAAAATAGACCACATCTATACCAAACGTCTATAAAATACCAGAAGACAGGAATCTAAATATTTACTACAAAAAAAAAAAAAAAAAAGCCCACAGGGTCTCCTGCTTCACCAGGCTGGAGTACAGTGGTCTGATGACAGCTCACTTCAACTTCAAGTTCCTGGGCTGCAGGGATCCTCCCATCTCAGCCTACCCAGCAGCTGGACTCCAGGTGTATGCTACCATGATCAGCTAATTGTTTTTTCTTATTTTTTGTAGAGATGGGGTCTCGCTATGTTGCCTACTCTGGTCTCAAATTCCTGGCCTCAAGCAATCTTCCTGCCTTGGCCTCCCAAAGTGCTGAGATTACAGGGGTGAGCCACCATGCCCAGCCTCAAAATATTTCTATCAATAAAGATTTGAGATACCATCTAACCCCAGTAAGATTAGCCCACATAACAAAATCCCAAAACCAGAGGTTTTATTGTAAAGGAAAATAGTAAAATGGAACAATAAGTGGGGGTTGCTGTGGGATAAGATAAGTAATTCCAGGGGATTCAATCATGATGCGTTTTCATAGGAAGAAGGAGGAGATGGTGTCGGAGAAGGCAAGAACACTTACCTGAGGGAAACCCATGAGACGATGAGAGGGAATGGGATTCAGAGCCCCAGCACCAGAGCAGTCTGCGGCAGTTGTGGGGACTCTTCATCCCACATAACCAGGAGGAAGACAATGAGAAGTCAGGAGGTTAGGAGACTTGGTGAAGGGTGAGTTCATGGGCAGTGGTTCTCCATCTTAGTGAAGTAGGGAGATACAGTCAACAGCTGAAAGAAAGCTGGAATGTTAAGAGGTTTGAGGGGCAAAGCAGCGAGAGAAGGACTCATCTTGAAGGAAACAAGTATCACAGTGTTGCCTGGTTCATTGATGCCTATATGAGATACATAGCCACAAATTTAATGAGAACAGTCAACATTACTATGCCTTTTCCTCTAACAGTGTTCAAATCAGAAGAATTTGGGGAGATAGGTTTAGCTACCAATGGAAGTGCGAGAATTAAAGATTCTTACAAGGAATGTTAACAGTGAACCATGGATGGGAATTGAAGATATGAGAGTTTTGATGTATATGGAAAAAGTGGCAGGGTCAATAAGTAGTGGTCTCAGTGTGTCATTTTGGAAATTATATTGGACAGGGGGTCATGCTGGTCAGGGGTGGGCTATGGTTACAACAGGGTTTGATGAAGGAAGTAGAAGTAAAGAAAAGTTGGTGTGGGATAGATGAAAAGATTCTTGGAGATAAGTCAAGCAACCGAGAAGCCAAGATATTGGGTGGAACCTCCATGTAGACACTGGAATCAGCAAACATGATAAATAACAAGTGAGCAGGAACTCATCATTAGCTGTCTAAATGAGTATGTTGGTCATAAAAGACCTCCATATATGTTTTAACCAAAGAATCTGTTGCTGAATCGTGCCTTTTGTCAAGACCCTTTTATTCATAGATAGTTTTTACACAGTTCGTATTTAAAAATCAGATTGATGTGTTTGGATTTGGACAGCGACTAGATGGTATTTGTGAACATGATTGCACATCAGATGCCCTTGAGAATTCTGTTTGCCTGTGGGCAGATACCTGGGGCAATCCACAGAGAGTCTGATGCCTTAGGACGGAGGTAAGTCAGAGAACTCACTTTGTTCAAGGTGATTTGGAAGCAAATACAGGCTTATAAACCACTAAGTTAAACATTGTAGGCTGCCTTAAGTCAGAGAATCATTTAAGAATAAGTTTTTTCAGATTTAAGTTTACATGAGAAAACTTGAAAAGGTAAGGGAGTGGTGCTAAAATACTCAACGAGAAAACACCACTTGATTCTAGCAGAAATTTTAATAAAGCACGTCAGGTTTCTTTTCATTTTCTTTCTCCCAGTACAGGAATAAACAATTTCCCCTGTAGTAAATAAGAAGTTAACTCACCATATTTTGGAGAAACTCCATACACAGTTATAAGTTAAGCTTATGTAATTTATTTTTATGTTTTAAAATTCACTTTCTCTATTATATATTTTTAAATTTTTTTCTTCATATTCTTTCTCGGAATTTATAGTAAAAATGTCCCAAAATGTCCCTTTGTCACTTAACACCTTTTTTGGCGTGGTTCCCTATGAAGCTGTCTCATCTCCATCCCTGAAGGAACTATGTCTCATTTATCTTTATGTTTTCTACATCCTAGTCCAGGGACTTACCAAAGCAGATGAATACATGAATATAAGATTGAAATTAAGCATCACATTGAACTATTTTGTTCCCTCTCTAATCTCTGTAGTATTCTTTAAGTTACGTGGTTTCTGGGAAAAGTAGTGAACATAATGATGTATAGATTTGATAAATAAGAAAAATGGTGTTTAGGGCTTAAAAGAAAACTCATAAAATGTCGAATCCACAGCAATTCACTTCTACCTCCAAGTCTTCATAAATTCAGGCCAAGAAATCTATGTACTGATGTTGGCCATTCCCGACTTCCGTCCTTCCTGGGCGGGCTCCTGTGGTCTCTTTTCCACTGTGCAAACACACTAATGCTCATTGGATGCTGATGTGAAAGCTGTGAAAAGAGCCTAACGTCTGGTTTACCCCTGTCTTTCAGCTGCAGGGAGTGTTTGATGATGTCCATGACACTCTGGTATGTACTTTTAGGATCAACCTTCTTGAGTGCCCTAGAAGCTCTCCAGGTGTCATTTAGTCATTCATTTACTTACCACCAGGCACTGTGAGCCTTTGTGATGGAATATGATATTAACCAAGAAGCCATGATTGACATCACGTTCATGATCTGATTGGAAAAAAATAAACATGATAAATGGGCATGTTTATTTTAGAATAACATGTTATGATGGAATAAATATGGCATGTAGTCAGAATACACAGGATACACATTTGACCCAGAATTGTAAAATCAGGGAAGGCTTCCTACAGGAAGCAGCATCTGAGCTAGGCGGTTAGGGATGAATGTGTGAGTGTGATGGTGGGAAGACTCTAATTCAGACATAGCAGCAACGGGTGTAGAGGTGAGGAGGGGAGAGGGGTGTAGGGGGCACTTGGAAGACCTTTTGAACTTCCCTGTGTCTGCAGCACAGAGCCACATTATGAAAGGGCCCTTATGCCATCTGAGTGAGTTTGGACTTGGTAATTCTTGAAGTAAAGGGATTCATCAAAAGGGGTTTAGGGTGAGGTCTGCAGCATCCCAAGAGTTTAGCAACAGAAACATGCAATTTGAAACTTCCCTTATGCTAACTACCTTTTCAGCAAACCAAACCTGCACCAGGGAAAAATTTGCCAGAGATACAAGTGATTACTCTATGAATGTAGAATTAATTTTGACAACCTAACAAACTAAATGAGAAGATATTCAAAATTCATGAGATAATCCGTGTACCTGTATTTTGGGTGTGGCAGATACTTGGTTCTGTTTATGGGTAAGAGACTTGTTACTCTCTAATATTTTCATGGAAAGAGAATGCTGACCGTCTTGGCCTGTCAAAGACTAAGGTCACTTTACTCTAGCAACATGAAAGCCACTTGACTACCTGAAAATGTGTTCCCAAAATCTGTTTCAGAATTTCTTCCCTAATGGCTTCTGTGAATTTAAGCTGAAGGGTTTTAGTGGTACATTAGGGAAGGGCAGTAAAAGTCTGAGGGTGGAAAGGGAGGGTTGTTATAAACTAGAATGCTATTTTCTGATGCCAGGTACTGCTTACCATAATATTCATTTCATGAGGATGTTGAAAACTCTATTGGTCCTTCCTCTAAGGATTCACCGTAAAACCACCCTCTTCATTGGAAAAGATTAGATTTTGTTCTCTCCTGTGAATTACTCTGTTTTTATTTCACTTTTTTATGTTTTTCAATTATTTTAAAATAAAAATTTTATATAATTAGTGTCCAATATGATGTTTTGATGTACATATATATATAGTGAAATGATTACTGCTGCAAGAAAATGAACATTTCCATCTCTTTACAGCTATTTTTTTATTTGTTGTAAGAGAAGCTGAAATACCTCTTAGCAAATTTCAAGTGCACAATTTCAGATTATTAACTATAATCATCATGCTGTACATCGGTCCTTTAATTTACTACTCTAGGAAGAATAAGTATTAATTAACTAGAGACGTTATGACATCATCCTAAAAAAAAAATTCTGGCCTTTCTCTGTTGTTCATGCACCTGTACTACCTGCCACTCGGGAGGCGAAAGCAGGAGGATCACTTGAGTCTAAGAGTTCAAGGCTGTGGTGTGCTGCGATCACATCTGTCAATAGCTACTGCATTTTAGCTGGGGCAGTATAGTGAGACCCCATCTAAAAAAAAAACCATCTTTCAACTTTGTAAGCTTATAAAAGCATATTACAGACCATAGTTTTCCCATTTGATGGAGCTTTAAAGTTTACATCTTCTATGTGGCTCTGGAGTTACACAGGAAAATGATGATTAATACTAATGGTAATTAATACTACTAATGTTTAAAGTATGAGCCTATAGACCAACATTTACATGCTTAGAAGCAATATGGTGTAGACATTTAAGATCCCATTGAGTGGGATCCAGATTCAGAGCCCAGTTCTTCCATTTACTAGCTTCGTGACCTTGGTTTAAACCTCAGTTTTCTGATTTATTAATAGAAATTGGGGATCACTTCTTGACTTATTGGCTAAGATCAAGTGTAGAAATTAGGAATGTTAATGGTAACTGTCTCGTAGATTGACTTTGAGACTGAAAGGGGCTGTATTGTGGGTCTAGTACATTGTTTTGACCCTAGTTAGCGTTCTCGAGCATCATTTCCTTTACCTGAGTTCTGCTTGTTGGTTTTGTTATGAACAACTTTGTCTTTTCTTTTTACTCTCCTAGGGATATGAAACCTGACAATATTTTACTTGATGAACATGGTAAGTAACAACTTGTTTGTAATCAAGAACATGACCTGCAGATAGAACAGGTAGATTATTCCCAGCAGAGGAGTGTCATATGTGGAAAAGATGTCTTGCTTGATTCAGCTGAGTTCATTTTATGAGGCGAAGGGACAATATGGAGAACTTTAGTGTTTGTACCAGTGGCATACTAGAATACTCTCTTAAATAACATTGAGTTTACCTTGTGAGAAAGTCATTCCATACTCAGTTTACTTCCACTACTACATTTAGAAAACCATCATAGTGTTTGACCCTGGTTCAGTTTAATATGATACAATCACTTTTTTCTTTTTTTCATGAGGACAGAGCAGACCTCAAGTTTTAGAGCATTTGAATGGCAGTAGCATCCACCTAGAAGTTAGCGACATTATTTTGTTCTCATTGCATCTATTTTTATGATTTCCTTCTTGTAAAGACAGATAAGTTTTACATTTACAGAACAGATATCAAGTTTTCTGTTAAGAAAATTCTCAGTTGAAAGATCAGTCAGTTTAAAGAAAAATATAAAGTAAGTAAAAGTATAAGTAGTGCTCAGATATGAAGGTGATTTAAGGATATGCCGGTAAACACAAAGGATGTAAGTGAAGGCCTAAAGTGAAAGAAACACTGATTAAAGATATCCTCCAGAACAAGCTTTGCCAATAGTGATTAAAAATATATAATTGCTTCCTAACATTTATTTTCATGTACATTTGGATTTATTTGTGCATTACGGGCAGTTCTATAGGGCACTCTGCCTGTGTGTGACAAGTGTTAACAGTGGCAATAAGATCTTTGTCATGTATTTTAAAAGATGCCAGATGTAAAAGTATTAAATCTGCAAAGCTCTTTATTCATCCAATGTTTACAAAAAGGATTTGCAAATGGAACTGAAACTGCAGGTACCATCCATTGCCCATTATTTATTTACCTACATGAGTTTTGAACCTGATTTGCCAGATCCCACCTGTGCTCAGGAGGCTAAGAAACACTTCTGTGTATGACCTCTCATTTTAAAGCTCAGGGTTATTACTTATTTATGGACTGTCCGAAAAGATTTTTTCCACTTTCTTCCAGTGCCTTATTTCTTCCTTAACTTTATTGCTTCTGACATTTGGGAGCAGATTCTTTCAATCTCAGAAATGTGAGCAATGGTGAGACTTAGCATGAAGGTAACTTTCATTAAGAGACCAGCTATCCAGAGCCAGGCATGGTAGCCGCCTGTAGTCCCAGCTACTCAGGAGGCTGAGGCAGGAGGATCTCTTGAGCCCAGGAGTTGGAGGCTGCAGTGAGCTGTGATCCTGCCACTGCTCTCCAGCCTGGGCGACAGTGTGAAAACAGCAACAACAGTCACAACAAAATCTTTCTTCCCAAGTTTTTCCTTCCCAAGCTTTCTCCCCTTGAGACGGGAGCTTGGACTACCTCACCTTGTTCTACAGGCTTTGTCTATGCCAGTGTGCCTGATAGGTGCCAAATCTCTATCAGAAAGAGTTTGTCAAAGCTGGGTACTTACTTGTCTCTCCCAAATCATTATTTTGATTTCAGAAGTGAGAGGCCAAAAATTCTGCTTGCCTCCTTGTTAAATCTTATGTTTAAACCATTTTGTTTAACTGTAAATCCTCAGTTAACTACCCTTTCACCAGCCCTTTCTGCTTTCTTTTATGTGGCCTAAGGCCACTGTCCCCACCATTTTATTCTTAGTGAAGCTGAAATTTAGGGAGCGTGAACAGTTGTTCCCATCCGCCTGAGAGACAGCCTCAATCTACACCTGCTGTCTGGTGCATTATTGACAATGACCCTTTTCCCACTCTCAAATTTTTGGTTTGGTCAATAAATTAAGTGGGAGTTTTTCAGTATTAAATTCCCATCCTGAAACTTGAAAAGCTCACCAGTTAATAAGGAAATGTTGTTTTGGGAAGTACTGTATGTGAATGGGGTAGAAGCAAGCAACCAAACAGAAAGATTGAGAGCCAGTCTCTAAACATTGCCCTAGGAATCTCCTTCGAGAAAAGAGTTTTTCGAAGTCATATGCTTTCCATATGTTCAGATTCGGAAAAACTAGGACTCTCAGACATTGCTCATGGACCATAATTAACCACTTTAATTTGTTTATTTATTTTGGTTTTTGAGGTTTGGGGTTTTTGTTTTTTTGATTTTCATTTTTGTTGAGACAGGGTGTCAGTCTGTTGCCCCAGGCTGGAGTAGCCACAGGGGCCTCAAACTCCTGAGCTCAGGCAACCCTCCTGCTTCAAGCCTCCGAGTAGCAGGAACGACAGCAGTACAACTCCGCCACTGGCTGATTTTACTATTTTTGGTAGAGACAGGGTCTGACTCTTCATGAGTCTCTGAACTCCTGAGTTGAAGGGATCCTCCCACCTTGGCCTCCCAGAGTGCTAGGATTACAGATGCGAGGTGCCTTCCCCGGCTAATTAACTACTTTTAAAAGAATAAATCCCCAATAGCCACCTTTTCCCAGCTCATTAGGTAGAGTTGCTCTTGTGAGAATCAGCTGAACTACAAATCAATGCCTATCTTTTGGAGCCTCTGCTGATGTGATGTTCCATGCGGACCTCATATTTAAGGCATTCATTTGTCTTCTCCCTCCACATTTACAATGTTTCATCCATGATAGGCTGTCACATGGGACTCTGACACGGGGATTTTAGCAACTGTGAAGGGTCACTGTCCAGATCTTTGACATGCCTCCAAGTGAGCCTTGTGTTACACCATGCTAGATTTTAATTCAGCACCATTCAGTTATAAACAAAAACTTTTTGTTTTCTAATTATTGATTGATATTCTTTGTAGTCATCAGAAAAGAATGGCATTTAAAGAAGCTGATTGTACAATGGAAAATTTTCCTATGATGTGAATGCATATGCCTTATACATTGGAATCGGACTTGAAAAAAAATTTTTTTTTTTTTTTTTGAGAGAGAGACTCAAGCTATCAACCTGGGTAGAGTGCTGTGGCGTCATAGCTCACAGCAACCTCTAACTCCTAGGCTTAAGCGATTCTCTTGCCTAAGCCTCCTGAGTAACTGGGCCTACCAGTGCCCACCACAATGCCCAGCTATTTTTTGGTTGTAGTTGTCATTGTTTGGCAGACCCAGGCTGGATTTGAACCCACCAGCTCTGGTGTGTGTGAGCTGGCACCTTAGCCTCTTGAACTACAAGTGCTGAGCCTTAAAAAATGTTTTTAATTTAGAGCATATCTGTTACTCTTTCCCCACGAAGTCTCATTCACGAGGTCACAGCCAACATGGCCTTAGGTCTTGGCTGACTCATAAGCAACGCGTCTTTATTCATAGTCTACCAACTTAAGTGCCTCATCCAATTCTATCAATTTCATAGTGTCTAAAATTCTTGTTTTGCTTAAATTATTCAGGAAATAAATGCTGCATCTACAGATCAGGTGGATGATATCTTTTTAGAAATATATGTAATGTAGAATATTGTGCCCTATTCCTACATGATCAAATATATCAAGTTGCAAGTAGCAGCTAGGGATATGCTTTAAACAAGCATCCCAGGAAAATGTGGTACATGTATTCTAAACACTTGCAAGTAGGGGAGTCTTCTAAAAGTTGGGGACAGTGCCAACAGATTGCTTATGGTGCCCCGGAGTACCAAGTTCACGTCGGAGACCCTCAGACTGAAGCACAAGCACATGAGAAAAGGTATAAATAATGGTAATAGAGGCTGAATTCGATGGCCCAATAAGATGTATTCAGAATTTTTTATATGATCCTCTGCCTCCAGCAGCAGCAGAAATAAAAAAAAAAAAAAATAGAGGCAAAACCCCTCTCCTAGGTGCTAAATCAGGAAGTTCTGAGCCTTATCCCTGAAAAAGTTGACACTAAGGCAGTGGTTTCCCAACTGGGGATGACTTTGCCACCTGTCTCTTCAGGAGACATTTCTGATGATCAGAATTCCAGCCAGTGGTGGTGGTTACAGGTCTCTAGAGGGTAGAAGCCAGGATGCCACTGAACATCCTGCCATGCACAGGACAGCCCCCACCACAAAGCATTGTCAGGCCCAAGGTCTGAGTAGCACTACAGTTGAGAAATTCTGCCCCAAGGCTTGCTCAGGTTATGGAAGAAGCCAGGGAGGTCCCTTATTCCCAGGGCAATTCCTGTGTCCTTCACTCAGCAGGCATCTGACCCCTCCAGTGTGATGCAGCACTCAAATTCATTATCACAGCACAGAAGGGAACCTGGCAGATAGGTCACCACAGTGAGCAGAAACCAAGGATGACAGCATGTGGGCCTGGAATTCAGGCCCAGGGCTGGTGTCTGTGGGTAAAGCTCTCCTTTAATTGCTTAGGTCAAGAGCTCCAGGCTGGAGGGTCCAGGAGTTCTTGGCCTTCAAATAATTCCCCCTCGTCCTTCACTAGGATTGGTTATGGCCAATCAGAAAGTGGTTGTTTCAGGTTTTTTAGTTCTTTGGTCTTGTGATATAGTTCACTTAGTTTCTGGGAAATTCATAAACCCACCAAAGTAACCTAGACTAAGTTCAAAACTAGTTCTTAACCCCAAATCTGCTCCTTCTGAGTCCTATGAACTTAGCCATAAATGGCTCATCTGTAAGCGGGAATTGTGGTAGGTGCCTGTAGTCCTAGCTACTTGGGAGGCTGAGGCAAGAGAGTCACTTTAGCCCAAGAGTCTGAGGTTGCTGTGAGCTGTGACACCACACCACTCTATTGAGGGTGACATAGTGAGACTCTGTCTCAAAAAAAAAAAAAAAAAAGACTCATCTGTAAAGTAGGGACTACCTTACTGGGCTAAAGGAGAAACTTTATGAAACAACATTTTGAAAACCAAATTAATCATACAAATATAAATAATCCTTAAAAGATAAATACTCAACATTTTACTAGAGTTGGGATGTTCTACTTAGTCAGGTCTTGTTTTAAAACAGTGATCTCAAACCTTATTGGTCCTAGCAGAATTAGGAGGCCTGATCCCAGAGTCTCTGAGTCACTAAGTCTAGGATGGGGCCTAAGAATTTGCATTTGTAACAAGTTCCCAGGAGCTGCTGGTCTGGGAACCAAGTGGCTCTAAAACATCCTCTAACCTTCCACTTCCACATAAGGTTAGATAATTTTAGGACAGAGCCAACTTAAAAAAACCTATGCAGGCTAAAGTAGAGGTTGCATGCCTGTCTATTTGCCTAAATCACGTCTGGAGTTTGTTGTTCTTTTTAATACAGATGCCTGGCTCTCCACCCAGTCCTATTGAATTTGGGAGAGTAAACTCCAGACATGTATATTTTGCAGAACTACACAGGAATTTCTGATAATGACAAATATCAACAACTGAACACTTATTTCCTGCCAAATGCTGTACTAAGTCACCCATGATCATTATTTCATTTAATCTCCCCCAATAACCTTATCAGAAGACTGCCATTATCATTCCAGCTTTCAAAATAGGATACGTCACTTTTTCAAGGTAACTCGAGTAGTTAGTGGTAGAACTTGGACTTGAAGTCAGGTAGTCTGACTCTAGGATCAGGCTCATAACCACCAAGTCTCCAGGCTCATCTAGTTTATATTAAACCTTGTGAGTTCAACACGTTGAGTGTAACTCATGGAGAGAATAAAAAAACTGAGACAACCTGTAGTACAGTAGGGTGAGTTTAGAAATCATCTGTTAGACCATTCTGGCAAGAATGCCTTAACTTCTAACTAGATGAGTGCTGTTTTATTTTATTAAAATATCATCATGCAAACAAAAAGGAAATACTTTCTGCACACAATAAAAACCTAGTGGTGAAGACAAGTGAGATTTATTTTTAGCGGCAGCCCAGATGTTCTCCAGGAGCAGGTAAGGAGAATGTGGACTGTGGCCCTGGAGGAAGAATGAGATGACATCCCCTCCAGTTGTAGCCATTTCTCGTCAAACCCACAGACACATGCAAATGGAAATGCCAACACTTCAGGATCCTTTGGAGGCAGGTGACTGTCATGTCCACAGCTAACATAATAGGCTCATCCGCCTGAGCTTCTGGCACTGCCCTCTGCTTCCTTCTAGCTGTACATGCAGATACCCTAGAGCACTTCCTAGAGCATGTTTCCTGCCCCACACTACTATTAGATCCGCACTGTATCACTGTAAGTGTTAGAGCTCCAATGACCCTGGGGATTACTCAGTCCGCCTACTCTTCCTTTCTATAAAGGGCCACTTAGATCCACATTGGAAAGGGACACCATCTACTATGTGTTGGGGCAGAGTTCAGGGCAGAACCCAGACCTCCTGGCTCCCAGTCCAGTGCTTCATAGAGACCCTTCACTAGTTAATTTGTTGGAGGTTGATGAGGCCAATCTGAATGCTCAGACAAAGAAAAAAATTAATTATATTTCAGACAATGGACTCTTTCTTGGCAAAGAATAAATATTTGTATCCACACTTATGCCAGTTTTGTAGTAATAATGTTTGCCTCTCTTTTTAAATTTCAGATTACTATGAAGGTACAATTAAGCTACATTCTTAAAAAAATAAATTTCATAAGAAATTCTTGGAAATTTGGTACTTTGAATATCTCTTGGCTATCTCCCTCATGATATGCACAGGTTAAATCAAATTAAAATGTTGCCATTAGACAAAAACTGCTTAACTAGAATTATCAGAGCACAAACTCTTAACCATGAAGGTTCAAACTTTCTGAGGTTGAACTGCAAGTTTATAGTCAGAGATTAATTGTTGCGTCTCACGTTCTGATGCTGGAAGATTGCTGATTTAAGACCATATTGGTCTTGAGGATGGAATAATTGAGTTTTATTGCCTATACCCCCTTGCAACTGGCAGGTGCGAATTAACACACTAAATTTCAGGATGCTGTGGTTAGAAGCCCGGTTGTGCTCCTGGGTTGACTGGGACTTAACGTTCTCTGTGGTCCTTCTCTCCCCCCAGGGCACGTGCACGTCACGGATTTCAACATTGCTGCGGTGCTGCCCAGGGAGATGCGTATCACCACCGTGGCTGGCACCAAGCCTTACATGGGTACGGGCTGTGTGCTTCTAAGAGCAAAGCTGTTGCTTTTCATTTCTGTAAACACCGTTTATTACAGGTTGAGTCATCTGTAGGGACTTGAAGCCAGAACTGACAAGCTCCTCTCTGGCTTTCTCTGGAGTGTCTTTGGATTCTCTACTAGCAAGAACCTAAGAGGATACTGACAGAGAGGGGCCATTGATCAGATTTTGAAAGCATTCTTTCATGAGTTAATTAAGACAGTTTCTACTCACTTCCTAACAACACCAAAAAAATCGATTCAGTAATATCTACTAACTGACCGTGTGTGCTTGGCAGTGTTTCAGATGCCGGTGACCCTGTAGGGAGCCGCACAGGTGAGGTCTCCAGTTCAGTGGCTTACATTGTAGGAAAAACAGATAAAAAATAGAAACAAATAAAGAAGGAACAATAATAAGCAGGATGGCACTAAGGGACAAAAGCATCATTTGGACCATTATTTACATAATGATATTTACACACATAAGGCTGTAAAGTTACAAAGTGCCTCCCTGGCTAGACTTTCCCTTTTAGCCTTAGCGCCGTAACAATCCTATGAGTTCTTTTGGAAGATGAAGAAATGTTGCCTGAGAAAGGTTAAATGGTTTTTACATAATCATACTTATAGTGAGATGAAGAGCTGATTTTCACCCTGATGATTAAGGATTTACTAGGCAGTTATTAAAGGGTAAGTTCAGATGTGAAATTCTCAGTGGGTCTCGTTTCATTGTGGTAACAAATCAACTGCAATTTCTAAGGTCAGTTGTTGGAGATGGCTTCTCTGTACGGACACTGTCCCCACCCAAATATAGGCATAAAGGGAGAACTATTGCCCTTTAGAGGGCATAGAGTATTCAGGAAGGGGGATTCTTCCTCCCTTCTCCCTGGTGTTCCTAAGGCAGGTGAGTCAGATTTTAGGAGTATTATTTGTTAGTTCTTGGGAAGTCTGGGAGAAGAGGTGCCTGTCATTTTATTCTTGGCTGGATGTCTGTTTAGTTGCTGGACTTGTTGACTAGTCTGGAGCTGACACAGCCTGGTTAGCCATGGGAGGTCAATAAGTTTGGGGGCTGATCTCCCTGGGGATTTCAGCAAGAGACAGAGGCGTGTGGTATGTGTGCCGGGGGAAGGGGGGTTACCTAGAGCAGCAGTTCTCAACCTGTGGGTCGCGGCCCACAGGAACGGTGTTAATGGGCCACAGCATTAGGAAGGTTGAGAACCACTGACCTAGAGGATGTGGTCCAGCTTCACAAGGGCCCCTGCAGTGCCCAGCGGTGTGACCTGGAAGGGAGGGAGGCTCCTGTCAGCAGGGTTTCCATGGTCCCATACACACCACCAGTCCTAACAGAGAGCAGCTATTCGTAGTAGCAGAATCTCGGAGGGTGGAGCCTAGTCGTAGGGTGGGTTAGAAATTCTTTTTTTTTTTTTTTTTTTAATAATTTTATTGAATCATAATTATGTACATTGGTGCAATCACAGGGCACGATTCATATACATTCAGAAATATTTTGATCATACTGTTACAGATATCCTTCATGGCATTTCCTTGA
>CAUYON010056919.1:0-20017 GCA_963573935.1 Arctocebus calabarensis
TAGTCCCAGCTACTTGGGAGGCAGAGGCAGGAGACTCCCTTGAGCCCAGGAATTGGAGGTTGCTGTGAGCTATGATGCCATGGCACTCTGTTCAGGGTGACAGCTTGAGACTCTGTCTCAAAAAAAAAAACAAAAAAACCAGAATCTACGGGACAGAGGTAAAACAGAGTTCAGAAGTATTTATCCAAAGGAAGAAAGATTGTGCTGAATAACTGAATTAAATAACTCAAAAAGGTAGAAAAACATGCAGTAAAAATCCCAAAAAATCAAAGAAGGGAATAAAGATAAAAGTTTACAAATTAGAAAAGGCACATTGATTAAGGTAATAAATAAATGCTAATTCTTTTTATAAAAGACATTAAGCAGATATATTTTATATCAATTTATAAAATTGAAAGGCAGGTAGGGAAGAGATCAGAATCAGAAAGGATGGAGAAATGATAGAAATAGAAAAGAATAAGAGAATCATAAGAAAATACTTTGCTAAATCTTATGCATATTAATTTTAGATCTTAGAAGAAATGGGATGATTTTCTATGAAAATAGAAATGATTAATACTAACTTCAGATAATTAGAAAATCTAAACCATTTATCACAAAATAATCCCCAACCCCAAATGCCTGGTCTGAGTGATTTAATTGGGAACTTCTACCAAACCTTTCAAGAATAGGTAAATCCACTCTTCCCCTATATATGCTTTAATAAATATGGATGGATGCCTCTGAAAGGTGACATGAGAAACTAGTAAACAGTTGTTATTTCTAGGAAGCAGACCTAGGGCTGTGGGACAGTAATAGAAAGAGTATTACTTTTTACCATTTATCTTTATTTTGCATTTTGTACCATTTGCATATGTTACTCATCCAAGTATGAGGAATTTAGAATGTCTTTGCTATACATTTGGACAAGTTCACAGCACCATTTCGCTTCTGTTGTCTTGTTTTGTTTACCTTAAATTTTTAGTAAATGTGATGGGCATAATTTCTTAAACCCCTCCTTCCCACCTTACCCAAGATGTCCCAGTGTAATCCCTGGAACCTGTGAATATGATGAACCATCACTTTTTGTGACTATCCCATGTTATATGGCACAGTTGACCTTAAAATAGGGAGATTCAATGCTGGATTACTTGAGTGGTCCTAATCAACTCATGTGAACCTTAAAAGCAGAGCGCTTTATTTGGCTGATGGCAGAAGGAAAAGTCAGAGAGATTGGAAAATGGGGGAAACCACACAAGAAAGAAGTCAGGTAGCTCCCCGCTGACAACTAACAAGGAAACTGGCCAAGTTCCTCCAACCTCAAGGAACTAACTTCTGCCAGCAACTTGAAAGAGCTTGAATTCTTCTCCAGTGCTTCCAGATAAGAGCCCAGCCCAGCAGGCATCTTTATTTCTGCCTTAATATACCCTGAGCTGAGTCCAGCAGAGCCCACTTGGAACTCTGGATCTACAGAGCTGTGAAAGAGTAAGTGGGTGTTGTTGCTGAGTTTATGGTAATTTGTTATACAGTGATAGACACTCATAGAGCAAAATCACATTTTAAAACTTCCATACGTGGGGGGCTTTAAGAGGACTTAAAGGTGAAAATCATGTTCCTTCCACCTAGGTGTGGGGGGATGGTGCCAAAGCAGCTTCAGTGTCCCTGGAACAGGGCCATGTATCCAGTCAGAGGCTGCATCATTTCCACTGATGCTGTAATTAAAATATACTGTGCTTTATTTTCATTACTTTCTCCAGTTGTGTAGCAGTCTAATTTTATTACCTTAGTGAAGAGAATAAATTTTTTTATTCTCATTTTTCCCCCTTTTGTCATTCCTGTTTTAAACAATCTTATTTTCAGTGAAGAAGCTGGGATTTTTTTTTTCCTTTGTATAGTTTAGGAAATTAACCCCTACCATTATAAAAATTCTTAGGTTTGCGTGAGCAAGATTTTAAATTATTATCAGAGAAATTGCAGATCATAATAATAGAATCAAGTGACATTAGAATTCATTGGCTAGTTTTTCTAAGGTTTAACTTGAGTTAATCCAATTTGTGCTATTGGTAGTTTTTATCCAAGACTTAAAATTCACCTTTTAAGTTGCCATCCACTAGAATTTACCTTTCAATTAATTATATATTGTAGTTTAATAGTATGGTAAGCGGTTGTTCACTTTTTTTTCATTGTTCACTTTTTTATTTATTGATTAAACTTCTGTAAACTTTAACCTGGAAATGTTAATTCTGAGAATCACAAAGTAGCAAGCCATTTACAGTGGCTCATACCTATAATCCTCTCACTTTGGGAGGCTGAGACAGGAGGATTGCTTGAGGCCAGGAGTTTAAGACCAGCCTAGGCAATGATGAGACCCCCATCTCTACAAAATATGAAAAATTAAGGTAGTGGTATGCACCTATAGTTCCAGCTACTCTGCAGGCTGAGGTGGGAAGATCACTTGATCCTAGGAGTTGAATGTTGCAGTGAGTTGTAATAATGCCGCTAAACTCCAGCCTGTGCAACAATGTGTGACCCTATCTCAAAAAAAAAAAAGAAAAGAAAAGAAACATAGCTGGACTGGGAGCAGTAGATCACACCTGTAATGCTAGCACTCTGGGAGGCCGAAGCAGGTGGATTGTCTGAGCTTACAGGTTTAAGACCAGCTTGAGGCAAAGTGAGACCTTGTCTCTAAAAATAGCCAGGTGTTGTGGCAGGTGCCGTAGTCCTGCTACTTCTGAATCTGAGACAAGAGAATAGCTTGAGCCAAAGAGTTTGAGGCTGCTGTGAGCTATAACGCAATGGCACTCTACCAAGGGTGACAAAATGAGACTCTGCTCCAAATAAAAAAAAGAAGAAGAAGAAAGAAAGACACATAGCTGGATAGCTGGTAAGGTTTCCAAAGAGTGTAAAAGGTTTCAAGAGTATAAGGAATTGCTTCTGTGGGTTTCATCACTTCAAATCTGAGTAGAAAAGAACAAAGCAAAGGCTACAAGTTAGCATCAGAAGTCAACTTCATGCAGTCAGATACATGAATCCCTGATACTCAATTTTTATGCCCTTTCTTTTTGGTAATAAATTAAATGGTCCACTTTCCTTTTCTTGGATGACTCCAGTGTCTTGTCATAGGCATGCTAAGGTCAGGGAATGCTTTTGCTTCATGTACAGTGTGTTATAAAAACATTTATCTATAGTAAATGTGAAACCTATGAAGAAACATTTAAACAGCTTATTTTAATGACTACAGAAATGTATATTGTTTTGATAATCAAGATTCATAAAGGTCATATTGGTGATTTTAGAAATTTATTATTTTTCTTTAGCAAATGGAAATTAAATTTACTACTTTGTTTTATTTATTTTTTTTTTTTTGTAGAGACAGAGTCTCACTTTTCGCCCTGGGTAGAGTGCCATGGCGTCACACTGCTCACAGCAAGCTCCAGCTCTTGGGCTTAAGCGATTCTCTTGCCTCAGCCTCCCTAGTAGCTGGGACTACAGGCGCCCTCCACAGCGCCGGCTATTTTTTTTTGTTTTGCAGTTTGGCCGAGGCCGGGCTTGAACCCGCCACCTTTGGTATATGGGGCCGGCGCCCTGCTCGCTGAGCCACAGGAGCCGCCCAACTCAGTGGTTACTTTTTATGTCATTTTTCCCTGGCTTAAAAAAAGGGTGTATGAAGCATTTGTAACTTCCTATAGGACCAAGTTTTAGGTCAGACAAGCTGAGTGTGTCTTTTGAATTAAGAATGTGCTCTTGAGTGCCGCCTATGGCTCAGTGGGTAGGGCGCTGGCCCCATATATTAAGGGTGGTGGGTTCAAACCCAGCCCCTGACAAAACTGCAACAAAAAAATAATGGGGCATTGTGGCAGGCGCCTGTAGTCTCAGCTGCTCAGGAGACTGAGGCAAGAGAATCGCCTAAGCCCAGGAGTTGGAGGTTGCTGTGAGCTGTGTGACACCACGGCACTCTACTGAGGGTGATAAAGTGAGACTCTGTCTCTACAAAAAAAAAAAAAAAGAATGTGCTCTTCTTCAGCAGTGTCTCTTTATCACAACTGTCTGAGTGTAAGTCAATTGGAGATGCACTTGGTTTAATCAGTGCACAGTCCCTGGGAGGGTTAATGTTAGGAGTATGTAGGGGTATGGTCAGTTATAGTTTTTTGTTTTTTTGGTAGGGACAGAGTCTCATTTTATCGCACTCGGTAGAGTGCGTGGCGTCACACAGCTCACAGCAACCTCCAGCTCCTGTGCTCAGGTGATTCTCTTGCCTCAACCTCCCGAGTAAGCTGGGACTACAGGCGCCCACCACAAGGCCCAGCTGTTTTTTTTTTTTTTTTTTTTTTGCAATTTGGCCGGGGCTGGGTTTGAACCCACCACCCTCAGTGTATGGGGCCTGTGCTCTTGCCACTGAGCCACAGGTGCTGCCCGATTAGTTATAATATTAACTATGTGGTATGGATTAGAAAGGATACTTTGACCAGTATAGCTTCAGGCATCTCAGCTAATGGAGAAATCTGAAATTAATGTGCCAACAGTGGTTGAAAAATCACTGCTCTAATCTGTAATTTCCTTCTGTATAGTGGGAATAATATTATTAATCCAGAGTAAATTCTCATTAAATTATGAGTTAATCCATATAAAGTGTTTAGCACAGTGCCTGGAAAGTAGTATGATTGTTGGTTAGTTACTCTGCAAATACTACTTATATCCAATAAAGAGAGTGTGAGAGTGAAGGGCAGCAGAATTTAGGGTCTTGTCAAGTTTCTTTGGTTTTTCTTCGGGAGGGACGATTAAGTGTATTTTGTGTTCAAAAACAGTATATCTTAGGAGCTGGGCTGGTTTTCAAAGACCAGTCAAAATGTGTTCCTCAACTGTCAAAAGTTAGTTAATTCCCCTCTCTGGGCACTGAAACTTTGTCTTATCAAGTACTCTTTGTCTTCTTTCATTTTTTTCTTTTCTTTTCTTTTTTTTTTTTTTTGGAAACAGAGTCTCACAATTTTGCCTTTATTAGAGTGCTGTGGTATCACAGCTCATAGCAAACTCAAACTCTTGGACTTAAGTGATTCTCTTGCCTTAGCCTCCCAAATAGCTGATTACAGGTGCCTGCCACAATGCCCAGCCTTTTTTTTTTTTTTTGTAGTTGCCATTGTTGTTTGGCAGGCCTAGGGTGGGTTTGAACCCACCAGACCCGGTGCATGTGGCCGGCACTCTAACTGCTGAGCTACAGGTGCCAAGCCTTTTTGTCTTCTTTCAGAATTTAAATATCCACATGTGTCTCTCATCTTAAAAAGTCCTTCCTTAGCCCATTTCCTTTAACTTCTCCATTTCTTTTCAGGTCTGAATTTTACAAAAGGACAGTCCACCTTTCATTTCTATCTGTGTTTTCATCTTCCGTTTATGAACAAATCCAGTCTTTGCCCAGTAACCTTACAAAGCCAATATTGGTGAAGATACTGGTGCGCTAATTGATTAAAACTAACATGAGCCTTTTTTTCTGTCTTACCTTTTTTGACCTCACTACTTCATTTGAGTAACAGTTGCTTTTTCAGGGACACTCTGGCTATTAATAGTTGAGTGCTGGTGAAAGTGGGGCCTCCAGGGATGTGTCTTAAATTCTCCCCAATCACACAAAGGAAAACCCTTAGCTGGAACTTTCAAGGAGCTTGAAAAAGCAACTTGTTCTTATCCTTATTAGTTCAGCTAATGAGAGGCAAACTCTGGGTAGTTCTTTTAATTTTCTAAGGAGAGCTTGAAAAACTTATTTGTGCTAAATTTGTTTCAACTCTAGGTAACTATCATTTATTTTCTTTCCACCCATAGTTGTCCTAGAGCCTTCAAATATAAATTTTTAGGTTTGATGGTATTAACAGTTCTTCTGCCTTACTGTTTACGACTAACCTGTTGCACCAGTTTGGGTGTGGTGGCAGAAACTAATTTATTGTGTTTTGGCAGATTAGTTTTCTGCACACTTGCAGAGTAACAGGGTCCCTTTCTTTTGTGGCATTTAATTTGAGTAGGATTTTATCTTTTTAGAAATTCCTAATTAGCTATAGGTATGAAGACTTAGGAAGCCTTTTATTAAAAAAAACCCCAAGCCTAGGATTTTTCTAACCATTTAATCTGCACTAACTTTATATTCTTCACCAGCTAGGGGCATAGGTAGATGTTTTTTTCCCTCCGATCACCTGAAGTGACTAGTGTATCATTCATTATCCTCTGGTAAAACTACCCTGTTCACTGAGGGTAGGTTTACTGCTTGCTAATCTTAATGTTGTGAGAGCATTTCTGAGCTCAAACTCCATGTAACTGAAATATAAGTAATTTCATGTCTCTTAGCTTGATACTTGTTTAAAATATTAAATATCTTCTTCCAGGTACTTGTTGTTATTTCCGTTTCTGATTCCCAGGTCAGTCTTCTAAACCTAACATTTAGGGGTATTGTCTTTTTTTCCTTTTATTTATTTATTTATTTTTCCTTTTATTGAGACAGAGCTGACTCTGTCACGAGGGCTAGAGTATCATGGCGTCATAGTTCATAGCAACCTCAAATTCTTGGGCTCAGGTGATCCTCTTGACTCAGTCTCTCAAGAAGCTGGGACTACACGCACCTGCCCAATACTCAGTTAACTTTTATATTTTTGGTAGAGATGGGGTCTCACTTTTGCTCAGGCTGATCTCGAGCTCTTGAGCTGACGCAGTCCATGTACCTCGGCCCCCCAAAGTGCAAGGGTTACAGGTGTGATCCACCACACTCTGCTAGGGTTATTGTCTTTATGAGTTTTTTCTACGTCTTCTCTTAGGCCTAAGTCTTTTCTTTCTCTACCAGCAGGCAAGATTTCAGAATAAGAAGTATTTTTCTTGCAGTCAGGTCACTAAATTTATTTCTTACAGACTCTAGGTTAAAATTCTTCTCTCAAGGTAGTCTTCCTTGGTGGATATTTTAGTCTCTTAGCATAGGTAGTTTCTGAATAGGTTTTCTTTGGTTTTGGAACGCTAGTTTACATGTTTATTAATGTGACGGATTCTCCTGGCCTGAGTTGCTAAACAACCATGTAGTTGCCCATTTTCTGATGTGGGGATAATGTTGCAAGATTAAGTTTTGACCAGAGCTGAAGAGCAATATACAAAGTGAACAATAAATGGATTTCATAAGAAGTAAGATAGCTGACAAATATCAAAGGTTGCTTAGAAAAAAGTAACAAGATTTACATAGCATGTGGGACACATCCAGGGAGGGGAGAAGCAAGTACCTTGGTTAAGGTGCCACACATGCAAACAGGAAGGGTCTGTCCTAGCAAGTTAAGCAGTGGACTTCTGGAGCGAACAGTGCTGTTAGATCTATTTGCCAATCCAATGAAATTCTTCTCACTAATTTGGCTATTTGTGTTTTTAATTCATTAAAGAGGGCTTAAAAGCCAGGTCTGCCTTTAGGTCTATATAGAAATATTGCCCAAAAGTTTCTAAAATCTTCTGATAATGAATGATTTTTCTTGCAATTTTGGATTTTGGTTCACCTCGTTTGGTAAGAAAGCCTTCTGGAGTGGCCTGAAGCACACTGTAAACTTTCTTCTCATTAGTAAGTTTGCAATGTTCTGATGGGCCTAGGAGTATAGATAGGTGTTTAAAAGTATTCTAAACTTCTCAGAAAACCTTTGCTTCTCAGTGGGCTTGGGGATTCTTCCTGGGAACAGAGTTTAAAAACAACAGAGTGACTTTCTTGTGTCAGGGCAAATCCTTAATGGGGAAACTTGTGGGATTGTATGTCCCAAGACTGCACAGGTGCTCAGCAAAAGGAAAGGGGATAGTACCATGATAACTAAGGCAGGAAGATATTAGGGAACCCCAGGATGATAAAGAAATTATGAGAGCATTGTGAGGTCTTCATTTGAAGGGTCAGAAGATCAGGAGTCTATGGAGGGTATGGGATAAAGGTTGAGCTTTCAAGGTGGGAAGTCAGGGACAGAGAAAGAGCTTCCTTTTTAGCTTTAGCCGGGGAAGTAAATTCTGAGTTAGTTATAGGTGTCTTAGTGTACCAGTTTAAGAAGGTAGACAATTGCTTTGGCGGTTTTACCTCCTTTGATTCTAGGGCAGTATGAGGGTATAAACCCTTGTGAAATTGCATGTTCCCAAAGTGGCTGTTGCAATTATAAACTATCTTTGGTATGATTATGCTGTAGTATTGGACAAGTTAAGTGAATTTGGGCTATAATGAAGAACATACAAGACTGATGGATCCTGGCAGGACTTGATTCTTTGACTTGTCAGATCTCTAACAAATATTAAAAAGGAGATTTCCTTTATGATTTGATAGACAGATATACACGTTGAGTACCTAGGCAGTTGAGATAGATTCTGCAGGCCTTGAATGTGATCCAAACTTTTAGTTTTCTGCATTATCTCTTAGACAAGACATAGGTGGGACTAACAGACATACACAGAATAGATCTGCTCTTTTTGCATCCCTCAAGGAAGAGACCGCCTTTCCTCTCCATGTCTAACCGTAAGAAATCAAATGGCTGTGAGCCAGAGTAAACAGAAACTTGTGAAGCAGAACAAACTCAGAGAGGAAGTCAGCTGAACTGCCATCAGAAGGTACCCAAAACTTGCCCAAATCTGGGTTTAATACATTCTCAAGTTTTGGTGACCTGTTGTTTTACTTTGCAACTTAATCATATGATCTTTGTGGGATCTCTGAAATTGTTAAAGTATAAAGACTGAGAGGGCAAAGGTTGTATACCTAAGTGAAAAAGCTTAATTGCCATGCAGGGAACTTGATCTAGCACAAAATCTAAGCAAGTTCTCAAGGCTGGAGAAATGGGGTAGGTCTTTTAAAGCCAAAAAATCATGAACTTTCCTTGTTTTGTATTAGAAAAGCCACATCTTTGAGTGTTCCTGATTGGCTGGTGTTATCTGGGTTTGTTGGTTGGTAAGCACCAAATAATAGATAATTATCTGTTGATGTTTAACTATCTCCTAACTTAATGTGTAGAGCTCGGCACATCAGTTTGTCTCTTCTCTACACATTGTCAGTAGGGGTAGTTCAAAGGCTGGAGTCTATTATTACCTGAAGATTTATTCCCTAATATTTTTGGCAGTTGAGCTGGATGGAACCTTAATTGGGACTCTGAAATACCTACAAGTGGCTTCTCTGTGTGGCCTGGCTCAGTTCCCGGTGTGAGTACTCACAGAGAGCAAGCCAGGCATAAATTGTTTTTGTTTTGTTTTTTAATGTTCTAGTCTTGGAAATCATGCAGCATCATTTCTGCCATGTTCTGTTTGTCAGACCAGTTATTAAAGGCTTGCATAGTTTCAAGGAGAGGAGAAATAGACTTCCTCTTTTCATGGGGGAGTAACAGGGCCTGGAAACATGGAAGAATGGTGGAAGTATGGCAGAATAGAAATATTGCTGTGGCCATTTTTAGAAAACACAATCTGAAAAATCTCTTACTAATTTTTTTTTTTTTTGGAGACAGAGTCTCAAGCTGTCGCCCCCGGGTAGAGTGCAGTGGCGTCACAGCTCACAGCAACCTCCAACTCTTTGGCTTAAGTGATTCTCTTGCCTCAGCCTCCCAAGTAGCTGGGCTTACAGGCGCCCACCACAATGCCCAGCTATTTTTTGGTTGTAGTTGTCATTGTCGTTTGGTGGGCCTGGGCTGGATTCAAATCTGCCAGCTCTGGTGTATGTGGCTGGTGCTCTGGCCGCTTGAGTTTAGGCGCTGAGCCTCTTACTAATTTTTGAAATAATTTTTAATGGAAAATAATAAAGGAAATGATGTTGCTATCTACCCTCAGAATTTTATGAAATAAAATGTATATTTTTATACTAAGAGGAAAGTTGAATAACTTTTTTTTTTTGAGACAGTTTCACTATGTTACCCTCGGTAGAGTGCTGTGGTGTCACAGCTCACAGCAACCTCCAACTCTTGGGCTTAAGTGATTCTCTTGCCTCAGCCTCCCAAGTAGCTCACCACACCGTCTGGTAATTTTTTTGTTGCAGTTGTCATTGTTGCTTAGCTGGCTCAGGCTGGGTTCGAACTTGCCAGCCTCGGTGTATGTAGCCAGTGTCCTACTCACTGAGCAACAGGTGCTGAGCCTTAATTCTGTTTTTCAATTAAATCAATGTTAGATAATTTAAAGTAACTTGTGCTCGCCTCAGCAGCACATATACTAAAATTGGAATGGTACAGAGAAGATTAGCATGGCTCTTGCATAAGAATGACATGCAAATTCGTGAAGTGTTCTGTATTTTTCTTTTGTATTACCCTGGATGGAGTTGAAACACATCTTGGTAGTGAAGTATCACAAGAATGGAAAACTAAGTATCCAGTGTACTCAATACTAATACGAAACCAGTAGATGATCTCTTACATGTCCACATAATAGAAAAACTCAAGTTGTGGGGAGGAGGAAGAGGGAAGGGAATTGGTGAGCACCTTCTTAATGGGAACAATGTAAGGGTGTATGGCACACCTCTTGGGTGTGGGACACAACAAAAGAGGGTCTCAACAAATGCAAGCATTGTAACCTAGTTGTTTGTACCCTCACATTAATCTGCAATAATAAAACTTTTTTTAATTTTCATAAAAGTATTCATAAAAGAATACTTTATTAAAAATAAAACATCACGTGAGACTCTGTCTCAAAAAAAAAAAAAAAAAAGAAACATAAGTTCTTGGGATTTTCCAAATATGAAGAAAGGCTTATGAACTAAAAATATTGAAACAGTAAGGTTTTTCATCATGTTTTTACAGATTTTATTATAGTGTCTGTCATATTTCAGTCACTATGGTAGATGCTTTCTAGGATACAAAGACCTAATAACCTTTTGAAATAAAAATCCTCAATAATCTGCCCTGTAGGATAAGTGATCTGAGTATTACAACTTATATAAAAGTGCTTATGTTTCTGTATTTTTCCAGTGGCTCAGGGAGCTTTCAGAGAATGAGTTTCTTAACTTTTGTCCAGATATGGTGGACTTTGTGTGTAGGTTTGAATGGAGAGTGTTTTTTTTTTGAAATGACTCTTTATAGAAACTAATTTGATGTCAGCTTTAATCTAGAGATTTTTTTTTTTGAGGCTTAGTATGTTTCTTTTTCTGTTTAGTTAAATTTAGATGTAGATTTTGTCTATTTTGTAGATTTATCTGTTTTTTATGATAAAGTGAGATCATTTTCAGGTAAATTTTTAAAACAGTCTTTATGTAAAAAAATCAAGATGAATATGTGAAATAACCTTTAAGTAAAAGTTCTAAAGTATATTTGAAAAACAGGTATATGTGTTACTTCTTTAATGAAGTTCTTAACCTAGAATCATTTGCAAGTGTGGATGAACTTTTGAATTTCGATAAACGCTGTAAATTGTGTGTATATAAGTACATAGTTTTCATCAGATTTTCAGAGGGGCCCTTTACCATCATTGTCTCATTACTCCCCACCCCCAACTTAAAAAAACTGTTACTTTCATCTCCTGATTCCCAAAATGTTTTGTGCAGACCATCAGCATCACCATCACCTGAGAACTTGGTCCTTGGGGCCCACTATAGACCTCCCCAATTAGGAACTCTGGATGTAGGGCCCAGCAGTGCATTTTAACAAGCCCTGTAGGAGGAGAAATGGTGCATGCTAAAGTTTGAGAACCATGACTTTAAGGTGAGAGATATAATCTAATAAATAGTAATTCTGCATATGGAGGCCGATAATCAACACTAATGTTAATTTGCTGGTGTTGTTATAGAATAGAGATCTCTGTTGAATATAATAGTATATATTATGACTGCACATATTTTCTTACCTGCATAGCAGTTTTTCTTTTTTTAAAATTTTGTTGATATTTGGGATTAGTACTAACATTTGAAAACATTTTAACTTTTATTTGTTAATGATTTTTGAGTTTAACACATTTGTACTTCTGGTTATGTGTGCTTTTTGGCCTATGACAGTGCTTTGGTAAGGATTGTGAATTGAGGCCCGGTGCCTGTAGCTCAGTGGCTGGGGCGCCAGCCACATACCCCAGAGCTGGCAGGTTGGAATTCAGCTCAGGACTGCCAAACATCAATGACAACTACAACCGAAAAATAGCTGGGCGTTGTGGCGGGTGTCTATAGTCCCAGCTACTTGGGAGGCTGAGGCAAGAGAATCGCTTAAGCCCAAGAGTTTGAGGTTGCTGTGAACTGGAACGCCATGGCACTCTACCCAAGGCAACATAGTGAGACTCTGTCTCAAAAAAAAAAAAAAAAGTGTGGATTGATTACCTTTGTCTTAATGAAGGTATTTCCGGTTGTAACAGGAAAGCAAGTCACTTAAGGAAAAGGAGATTCTTGAGGACAAAGAGCAGCTGGCTTTAGGAAGGACAGGATCCAGGAACTAGAAAGCCTCAAGAACTGAGACTGTTCCAAAAGCTTCTCTTGAGCCATCTAGAACCATCCTGTTTCTTTTTTTTTTTTTTTTGAGACAGAGCCTCAAGCTGTCACCCTAGATAGAGTGTGGTGGCATCACAGCTCACAGCAACCTCCAATTCCTGGGCTCAAGCGAGTCTCTTGCCTCCGCCTCCCAAGTAGCTGGGACTGCAGGCATCCGCCACAACGCCCGGCCATTTTTTTTGGTTGTAGCCGTCATTCTTGTTTGGTGGGCCCGGGCTGGATTCGAACCCACCAGCTGAGGTGTACGTGGCTGGTGCCTTAGCCCGTTGAGCCACAGGCGCCGGGCCAAACCATCCTGTTTCTAAGTGCTTGTGCTTCTTTCTCTGTAGGCTTCTAATTCTCCATTCTAGTTCCCTAAGAGAGACAATCTGACTCTTTCATTCTGGAGTTGGTAGCTGCTCATTAATCAGCTGTGGTCACTGGAGTCAGGATCATGTACTACAAAAATGGTCACAGATCACTTATTGTCTGTGGCTTATAGCTCATGCTCTAGCTATTGGTTGATTATATTTTATTGAGGTAGTACAATTTATAGTATTTTGATATCCTTTCAAGGTTAAAGTAGGACTCTGGGTAGGATTATCTGATTAGCCTCTTAGTTAATAGTGAGTTTTGATTGTAGCTTTTCTTTTCCTTGCAGTAACTTTCTCTGAAAAGAAGCCATTACAAATTATTTAGTTTATATTGTAATTGTATCATTGATACAATGTTGTTTAGTCAAACCAGCCTATTATATAATTTTGGCTTATTTTTGTATATAGTTAGATGGGCTATTGAAACGTGTCTTCAAATTATCAACTGCACAGGCTGAGATAGTAGTCTCTGTTTAGCTTGAGCTTTTTTCTATCTACATGTTACAGATTTATAAAAGGATATTGGTATGTTTCAGGTGCATTATTTTACAAACATACTGTGTTTGGGGGATATTATGTGCAAATTGGTGTCGATAGATTTTTTTGGCACTTTCATTGTCAGTAATATTTCTTCTGCTAATGCTGATAAGGATTTGGCATTATGCCTTTCATTTAAACTTTGCATAGCAAGTTGAAATGGGCATTTGAATAGAACTTGGAAAAGGATGATGTAAATGGCAATATGCCATTATAGAAAGAAACTAGGAAATGTGATGTATATTCCTTTGCAATGGAAATTTTGCTAGGGAGTACTTAACTTCTGGTTTATAATAAAATAAGAGGAAGGAGCAGTGGAAAAAGGAAGCCTTTTGTTTACTGTAAAACAATGCAGCAAATTAGACATAGGGATATTAGAACAGAAGTCTAAACATGATAAACCTAGGCAGGTTCCATTGGAATGGCAAGTTATGTTGTGAGTCTATCTTGAGTCTACTTCTGGAGCCTCAGAATTTCTAATATTTTCAGTGTTTATAATAGTTATTGAATGTGTATACTGTGCACTGTTTTCTAGACGCTGACGATACAGTGGAGATGTAAAATAAGTTGTTGACTTTCTGGAGCTTAATGTCCTAGTGACAGAAGACTTTAGGAGCTAAATGGTTCATTGGCTTGACTGTTTATATTTTGAAAAATAAAGGTCTTCATGGATGTTAAAATTTGGCAATTCCTAGTGCTCCTTGAAGAAATGATTGATTTTAGGGCTGGGGCAGGGAACATATAATGTTCTCTAGTGTTAGACAGTATGAAAGTGTACTTCCTCTCTCCCGACAATGGAGATACGAGGAACATAAGAGTCAACTGAAGAGGTCCCTATGGCCAAAGCTGGAACAAATTGAGCAACAAAGAAAAAGTATGGGATTATAACCCAAAGTATAACATAAATATGAGTCCATACTTATATAAAGGATTAGGTAAAGAAAGAGGACAAATTCCCATGCAAAAGAATTAAAAGGAATTTATGTAGCTATTCCACCATTAAGGAGGTGGAGCACAACTCTCTAGTTTTTTTTTTGTTTTTTTTTAAGAGACAGAGTCTCACTTTGTCTTCTTCGGTAGAGTGCTGTGGCGTCACAGCGCACAGCAACCTCCAGCTCCTGGGCTTAGGTGATTCTCCTGCCTCAGCCTCCCAAGCAGCTGGAACTACAGGCGCCCGCCATAACGCCCTGCCATCTTTTCTGCAGTTTGGCTGGGGCTGGACTTGAACCCGCCACCCTCGGTATAGGGGGACTGGTGCTACCCACAGAGCCATAGGCGCTAGTCTCTAGCGCCACTACTCTCTGGTTTTGAAGTGTGGGCTGTGCAGGGTGACTTCCTTCCAAAGAGTACAGTATAGAAAGGGGGAAAAAGAGTAACTTTACACTTCTTTGGTGAAACCTGAGAAATACTAGTTTAGCCTGGTCAAGGTAAATATCAACAGTGATATGTTAATAGTTTTACCCTTGATATGCTGTTCTGAGATTGGTCTTTGTGGTCTTCCTCCCAAAATCCTGTATACCCACAATCTAATAATGAGAGTATAGTCAGATCCCATTTGAGGGGCATTCCACAAAATACCTAAACAATAATATTCCTGAGAATTATCAAGGTCATGAATAACAAGTCTGAGAAGCAGTAACAAAGTCTGAGAAACTATCACAGCCAAGGGGAGACTTAAGAAACATGACTAGGTTCAGCGCCTGTGGCTCAGCGGGCTAAGGCGCCAGCCACGTACACCTGAGCTGGCGGCTTCGAATCCAGCCTGGACCCGCTAAACAACAATGATGGCTGCAACCAAAAAATGACGGGCGTTGTGGCGGGTGCCTGCAGTCCCAGCTACTTGGGAGGCGGAGGCAGGAGACTCGCTTGAGCCCAGGAATTGGAGGTTGCTGTGAGCTGTGATGCCACAGCACTCTATCCAGGGTGACAGCTTGAGGCTCTGTCCCCCCCCCAAAAAAGAAACATGACTAAATGTAGTATCATATCCTGTATTTGGTAAAAATGAAAGAAATATGAATAAAACATGAACTTTTGTTAAAAATGTGTCAGTATTGGTTCATTAATTGTGATGAGTATACTGTATTAATGTAAGATATTAATAGGATAAATGAGTGTGGGGTATATGGGAACACTGTACTATATCTTTGCAACTTTTCTGTAAATCTGAAACTATTTTAAAAGTTTTTTTAAATTATGATTTTTCTATTAACCCAGAAAATATTTCAAAAATATGTAGTTATATAGAAATATTTTCTTATTCTAGATGACAGTGATTTTTGTCATTGTAGTCTTCTTTCCTGTTTGTGCTAGTGGTCTGTGTTTACATATAGAACCTATTTGGAAAACTCCTCTCTGTCACTTCACTTTATTAATAGCTCATCAGGTAGTATTTGAATGAGTACAGGTTAAAGAATCTGGAAGGACGTGAAAACCTGGAAACTTAAGTTTATTTACATTGTTGTAGAAATAAGGCTAATATAGGGTGGCGCCTGTGGCTCAGTGGGTAGGGTGCCAGCCCCATATACTGAGGGTGGCGGGTTCAAACCTGACCCCGGCCAAATTGCAATAAAAGAATAGCCAGGTGTTATGGTGGGTGCCAGTAGTCCCAGCTACTCCAGAGGCTGAGGCAAGAGAATTGCCTAAGCCCAGGAGTTGGAGGTTGCTGTAAGCTGTGTGATGCCACGGCACTCTACTGAGGGCAATAAAGTGAGACTCTGTCTCTACAAAAAAAAGGAAAGAAAGAAAAGAAAGAAGGCTAATACAACTTTTTAAAAGAGAACTTTTTTTTTTTAATTAAATCATAGCTGTGTACATTTTAATGCAATCATGAGGTACAATGTTCTGGTTTCATGTACAATCTGAAATTTTTTTTTTTTTTTTGTAGAGACAGAGTCTCACTTTATCGCCCTTGGTAGATAGTGCTGTGGCATCACACAGCTCACAGCAACCTCCAACTCCTGGTCTTAGGTGATTCTCTTGCCTCAGCCTCCTGAGTAGCTGAGACTACAGGTGCCCACCACAACGCCCGGCTATTTTTCTGTTTTGCAGTTCAGCTGAGGCTGGGTTTGAACCCACTACCTTCGGTATATGGGGCTACTCAATGAGCCATAGGCGTTGCCCAACAATCTGAAATATTTTCATCAAACTGTTTAACATAACCTTCATGGCATTTTCTTAGTTGTTGTATGAAGACATTTGTATTCTGTATTTAGTAAGTTTCACATGTACCCTAGAGAACATTTCTTTCTTTTTTTTTTTTTCCTTTTTCCTTTTTTGTAGTTTTTGACTGGGGCTGGGTTTGAACCCGCCACTTCTGGCATATGGGGCCGGCGCCCTACTCCTTTGAGCCACAGGCGCCACCGAGAACATTTCTTTCTTTCTTTTTTTTTTATTTTGAGAACATTTCTTGTTGTACACCTTTCTACTGTGTATGAGAGAGAAGTCTTAGTGAGATCTTGTGTTAGGAAAAAACCCAATACGTAGTTGGATCTAAAGGGATAGGTAGGCAAAGTACTTACAGATATTAATAGTTAAGGAAGCCATTCTGAACATAAAGACTTATTAGGTTAAGAGAAGCAAGGAGTGAGGCAGCGCCTGTGGCTCAGTGAGTTGGGCGCTGGCCCCATTATACGAGGGTGGCGGGTTCGAACCTGCCCCCAGCCAAACTGCAACAAACAAATAGCTAGGCATTGAGGTGGGTGCCTGGAGTCCAAGCTAATTGGGAGGCTGAGGCAAGAGAATCACCGAAGCCCAAGAGTTGGAGGTTGCTGTGAGCTGTGGTGCCATGGAACTCCACCAAGGGTGACAAAGTGAGACTCTGTCTCTAAAAAGAAAAGAATTACAATCACTCATACTTTTATATGAAGAATAGATTACAACTATGGCCCAAGATGAAGGAGGAAGGAGCAGGGTATGTGAGGGGAGGGGAGGTCAGATTGAGGGAGGGTGAATGGTGGGATCACACCTATGGTGCATAATGCAAGGATACATGTCGGATCTATTAGTATAGAGTATAAATGTCTTAACAAAATAATTAAGTAAACGAGATGAGGTACATATTAACCAGTGTGATGTAAGCCTTTCTAATTCTATATGAAATTAGCACAATGTACCCCATAAATGCATTAATGTACACATGATCTGTGTGTTTATGATTTCATAAAAAAAAAAAAAGTAAAAGTAATCAAAAGGAAAAAAAGGGAAGGAATGAGTTTCATTTATTATTTACCTTTTAGTTTGTTCATCCTTATATCTTATCAGTGGTTTTACTAGGATTTTCATTGATTTGGCGCGTATTTGAGTGCATGCTATGTTTAAGATATTATATAATGAATCTTTTAGGAGATAAAATAATCACAACCTTTGTCTTCAAGAACTTTACAGCTTAATGATACAGAGGGACAGGTAAGACTTCACATGAATAACTTTAATACAAGCAAAATGGAAGGGACTATAAATTAGAATCAAAGTATTGTTGGAGGATTACAGGAAGGGAGAGATCAAAATCAGACTGAAAAAGGAAAGCCAAAAAAGTCTTCACATGGAGTTGAAGTTTGAATGGGTAAGATTTTGAGGATCAGTGAGTGGAATACTAGAATTTGAGATAAGAATATCATAAATAAAGACAAAGGCAGGAACATCATGGGTTATTTGAGGGGACAAGGAGGATGAGCTTGCTTGGGAGTTAATGAGAGAGAAGGCTGGAATCATTGACACTTTTTGAATGAGGGAAGGAGCCTGAATTCAACATCCTTAAACTCATTTACTAGGTGGTAGTTGGGGAAAGGCTACAACTCTGACTTGTGGTTTCCTTTTTTATGGATTATTAGAAGATAACTCACAAGCTTGTAGGGATTAAGCAAGATACTCTGGATGAAAGTTTTTTGGCACATTAGATAATACTCTAGATATGTTATTTAAATGTGAACATTGGAAATGGAAATAGGCCATATTGTAACACCTGATATAACCTGGCAACTGCTTTAGATGTGAGGTGATCAGGGAAAGGGAGAGAGAAAAGAAGGACATTTGCTTTCTGGCTGATTAGAAACATGTGGTGCAGGTCATAGACGTAGGGAGGTCAAAAGGAGGAAAAGCATGTTCACAAGGAAAGCTGATGAATTCCGTTTTGAGTAAGTATAATTTGAAGTGCTGGTGAGATATGTATGATAGGCATTTGGACTGTGGGCTTGGAGCTTGGGAGAGGAGTAAGGCCACACGTACAGATTTGGACTCACTTATCAGCATTTACTGAAAGCTTACCAGGTACATAAACTTTAGGGGGACTGAGTGTGTCCATCTAAAATTCATGTGTTAGGCCTCAGCTACAATTGCCAAGTTCTCCCATCCCTACCCCCTCGAATGTGCTGCTTGGCTTTAGCTGAAGCTTTTTAAATTAAAAACAAAACTAAAAATTTTCTGGTTCAGCACCTGTAGCTCAAGCGGCTGGGGTGCCAGCCACATACACCAGAGCTGGTGGGTTTGAATCTGGCCTGGGCCTGCCAAACAACAATGACAACAACAACCAAAAAATAGCTGGGCCTTGTGGTGGACGCCTGTAGTCCCAGCTACATGGGAGGCTGAGGCAGGAGAATCACTTAAGCTCAGGAGTTGGAGGTTGCTGTGAGCTGTGATGTCATAGCACTCTACCCAGGGTGACAGCTTATGGCTCTGTCTCAAAAAACAAAAACAAAAAAAAACCTAAAAATTTTCTTTTTGTAGAGGTGGTTGTCTTATGACTACTAGTTACGTCACAGGGTAGTTGATATACACTTGCATATAATACATATTTGATAAATGTTATTCATGATGCCATATTCCTTACTAAGTGAACCTTGGACAACATACTAAGAAAATATTTTTCTTTTTCTTTTTCTTTTTTTTTTTTTTGAGACAGAGCCTCAAGCTGTCACCCTGGGTAGAGTGCTGTGACATCACAGCTCACAGCACCCTCCAATTCCTGGGTTCAGGCGAGTCTCCTTCCTCTGCCTCCCAAGTAGCTGGGATCACAGGCGCCTGCTACAACACCCAGCCATTTTTTTTGGTGGCAGCCATCATTGTTGTTTGGCGGGCCCGGGCTGGATTCGAACCTGCCAGCTCAGGTGTACGGGGCTGGCGCTTTAGCCTGTTGAGCCACAGGCGCCAAGCCACTTTTTCTTTTTTTCTTTCTTTTTTTTTTTGATAAACCAGTTTATTCATAAATTTAGTCAACATACATAATTGACCTAAAAACTTCAAAAGAAGGATAAAATTTTAAAACCACTTGGAAGGCCATCTCTGCTAAGTGATTTTCCCAGGACAGTAACCGGATATAACCTAACCCAACACCATCTTAACCAGCAGAGGTTGAATGAGCTGGAGCTGTGTGCTTCCCCCTCCCCCCACAGCAAGTTTACACTAATACAAACTCCATAAGGAAAAGAATTTAGGAATCATCTCCTCATGCAGAGGAGCAAAACTCAACCTAGTTATGAGACCAACCGCAACACAATGAAAAGCTGCACTAACTAGTTCTTTAGACTATTAACAGATGATGCTGGTGTGAATAACTTGTATTTTATTCTAGAGCCCTTATAAATAAAATCCCCCAATTAGTGTTTGTATCTTCAGCTAGAGGGTTAGTTAACACGTGGTAGAATAAGGACTTATGCAAGGTATAATGCACATAGCACTTTACTACTGTGAAAACAAGTTTAGTCTAGTTAGGAGAAAGCCAACTGGACTCTAAATTACACACTCCTTA
>CAUYON010056921.1:0-11381 GCA_963573935.1 Arctocebus calabarensis
GCGGGCGCCTGTGGTCCCAGCAACTTGGGAGGCAGAGGCAAGAGACTCGCTTGAGCCCAGGAATTGGAGGTTGCTATGAGCTGTGATGCCATAGCACTCTATCCAGGGTGACAGCTTGAGGCTCTGTCTCAAAAAAAAAAAAAAAAATTAATCATTTTATATAACTGAACAGAAAAGCATGATTTGGAATTAAACTGGTATTACTACATTTTGTTAATTGCCAAGATTTTAACATACCCTGATTCCAGCCATAAAATCAAAAGAATTGATGACTTTAAAAAAAACCCGTAACTATTAAGTCAGTGAAGAACCTGTAATGAGTGGCTGAATGCTCATTCTCTTTTCTTTTCCTTTTTTTTTTTTTTTTTTCCTTGCAGTTTTTTTTTGGCCGGGGCTGGGTTTGAACCTGCCACCTCCGGCATAGGGGGCTGGCGCCCTACTCACTGAGCCACAGGCACCACCCCCCACCTTTTTTTTTTTCTTTTTGAGACAGAGTGTTACTTTGTAGCTCTCAGTAGAGTAGCAACCTCAAACTCTGGGGCTTAAGCAATTCTCTTGCCTCAGCCTCCCAAGTAACTAGGACTACAGGCGCCTGCCATAACACCTGGCTATTTTTAGAGATGGGGTCTTGCTCTGGTCCAGGCTGATCTCAAACCTGTGAGCTCAGGCAATATACCCACCCCCACTTTGGCCTCCCAGAGTGCTAAGGCTGGCCCCTGAGTGCTCAGTTTCTATGGTACAGTTTCTGAGCTGTTTTGAAGGGGGAAGTTGCTTCCATTCTCTGAGAACTTTTCAGTTTATTCTTTTAAGGATCAGTACAGTATTTAAAGAAAAATAATGAGAAAACATGAGTTAAAGAACCAGTTTCTGCCTTTCCTCTTCTCCAAATTCACTGCTTGCCCTGCCAGCTGTCATCCTAAGTAACAGACCGCTTTGAGGTCCCCTATTGATGGCGGCACGTTCAAAGGCAGCTTAGCAGATAAGTGGCTAAGCCAGATCATCAGGAAATGTGCCGTTACCCAGAAGGGCATTTTAGATAGGCCTTCAGAAATAAGATTAAAGTTTTTAAAATGTTTTTGACTTTCACTGTTTACTTGCCACATACTACTGTTGAATTCATTAATTTCCATTATAAATTTGGTAGCCAGAAGTTTGTCTTCATAATTAAAAGCCTAATTAGTTTTAAGTATGCTCACTTTGAGAAGTTATATCCATCATTTTGCTTGATGTGATAATGATACATTAACTGAGAAATAGTTGTCATGTGGGAAAAATACATCAAGTAAAAGTTCTTTAGATCCCTGATCATAAGTACATTTTACTAGTTTAATAAGTGGCATTCAGTCCCTAAAAATTTATAAGTATTTCTGTTGGTCAGCAGTATTTATTTTGTGTACATTGCCTTTAATTTTAGTTGGAAATGGTAGTAAAATCCAGGCAGTTTCTTAAGTCTTCCAGGCAGCTAAGCTTCTTCCTGCCATCTCATTGCTAAGGTGACCAGGTCCCCCTTATGTCCTGTGATGTTTCAGGGACCAGAGTACTGGAGATAGGGTTCTGCCTGTCAGGGCTATCACTACTATGACTTGATATTATGCTTCTTTTGTACTTTGCTTTGTAGTCCTCTTCATCCAGATTTTCATACTTCTGATTTTTAATTTAAAAAGAAAAATAACCCACCAATATTTTTAAAATAATTACATTAGTTTTGAAGGTCAGTAGAATTTTATGCGAAAGGGGCCTGGGATTTTAAGTCATTTTTGTTTTTATTTTTCTAAAGTTCATGAGAAATATATTCTTGTCATTCATGTTTTTGTTTTCTCATTCTTTATCATTGTGATTGGAACCGCTTTTGATTTAATTTCTCACAGTTATCAGCATAATGATCTGTTTCAGGATTGTCTTGGGGATCATCACTAAGAAGAACATATTAGAGCATCTCGAGCAACTAAAGCAGCACGTCGAGCCCCTGGTGATTAGATATGTCAGAGCCGCTCCTAGACTCCTAGTGGTCAGGAGGCATGAAACCTGTGAACTGTTCAGTGCCCTCCCAGACACCTGCTGAGCATAGGCCCACTGTGCTGCCAGTCACATTTGTGTCTGTGCTGTTTGTAAGATAAATCTAGACAATTTGTACAATTCCCACCCATAGAAAGCAAGCAGAAGGTCACATCTCTCACCAAAATCATTGGTCATAACTTCCGGATTATAAGCAGTTTGGTAGTTGAATGAGTGAATCTTATTCAATATTTTTTAAGGGAACCTGACAGATCCTTCTCCGTAGTGGAGATGCTCTGGCCTCAGAATCTGACTCCCGACTAGTTAAACTGCCTGCCTGGTCACCCAATCCCTCTTTCTTTCGGATGTTCCCTAATCTCGTGGTAGTCTGGTGATAAATCTAAATTCCTAAATGATTAGAGCCAAGCTTAATGATGAGAATTGCTGTCAGTTAAATGGATTTTTAATGGGCACACTGACTGGAGTGTAATGTCTCTATTTGTGATCGTAGCCTCATTTCCTTCTCTGCTCTACCCTGCTTATCTTCAGAGTCCCAGCATGTGGTCCTGCTGTTTCATTAGTAACTGTACCTGGAGCACTTGTGCCCATTTGTATGATGTCTATAGAATGCTATAAGCAGCTTTTGGGGTCAAATGTATTTTTTTTTAACTGGCTTTACGTCCTAGTGATTTCATGATGACAGATAAAATTTTAAATTATCTTATTAGATAAAATAAAAATTGTGTAGCTTTAGCAATTAGTGCCTTAAATTATTTTGCCCTGTAATTGCCAAGCGTATATGAAAGCTGTCCCAGTTTGCTTCAGTCCACAACTGATTGTGTCTGTTATACGCTAATATTTCACAAGTGTTTCATGCATCCTTTTTGAAAAACTACTAACCATAATAATATAGCTACTCATTCATTCTGCTTTCTGCTTCACCCCTAATAATCTTTAGGGCTGCTTCTTGATTTTCACCTGTCTTTTAATGTGAGCACTAACAACTAAGGCTTTCATAAAAGCACTGTACCTTAATTTTTTTTTTTTTTTTTTTTGGCGAAAATCAAAATAGAAAAACATTGATGAGTGAACTAGAAATTTGGGTTGTCTTGTAGATTTATTCCTAGGATCCCAAAGTTTGGGATTGAAATTCTGTGTTGACCATTGTATATGCATTTTATCTAAGTATATGTGCTTTAGTTATCTTTAAAAATTGTTCAATTTTGGTTAAAGAACGAATTGAAGTTTTGAGGAGATTTAGTCATCAGACATTTTCCTGCTTTCTTGATGTGATGGGAAGGAATTTTCATCATTTCCTGGTCATATGTCCTCCCATTTTTTGTTCCTTTTTTTGTTATGTGTGGTCCTCAGAATCTCAGTGCAAAGCTAGCCACACACACCATCAGTGCCCATAATACTTCTTATACCAAAGGATGGTTGCCGGTTATTATCTTTTGAAAACACAAAATCAGGCTGCTTGCTTTGCTATCTTCCTGTCTACACAGAGGGTTTAGCTATAGATTTAAGCTTCTTCCCTGTCCCCAATTTTAACAGCAGTCTTCTGTTTGTCTCTTCCAGGCGCCTCCTTGGCATTGTAACAAAAAAAGATATCCTCCGGCATATGGCCCAGACGGCAAACCAAGACCCCGCTTCAATAATGTTCAACTGAATCCCATAGATGAGGAGAGAGAAGTGATGGAAGAGGAAGTTCATTTGTTGAATAGCACAACTCTTTAACCCGAGGGAGTCGTCCATGGTGTTCCTTCCTTTAAAAAAAAAAAAAAGAAAGAAAGAAAAAAGGAAATATAAAAGCCAGGCTTTTGCAACAAGTAATGCTGGTGGGATGGAGGAGTTGTTTGGGGAGGGAAAGGAGAGAGAAGGAAAGAAGTAAGGTATTTCCCAGTATCCAGTATCAGAGCAGCAAGTCACCTCCTGGTGTTCTGCACAGGGACCTGTGCCTGGCAGTGCAGGCCACGCCCAGAGACACCGCACCCCAGAGAGCCGAGTCTGCACACTGGCCGGTCCACATCCCTGGAGGATCACTTTAAATTGAGCCATCTATAAAACTGCAAGGTCTTGCTCTTTTTTATCAAAACTGTTCTGTTAAATTCATGAATTGTATAGTTAAGCATAACCTTTTACATTCCAGAAGAGCCTTTCCCTTTCTCTCTCTTTCTTTCTAACAAAGCCTCTTCAAATCGGTATACCCTTTTGAGACAGTCCTTTCTCATATTGAGATGTACTGTGACTTTACAGAGGCTCCATCACAAGAAGGGAGTGTTTCTTGTGCATTAGCCATGTGGTTGGTGCCACTACTAAATGCTTGGGACAGTGCCACGCCCCACAGCAAAGGCTGGTAAGGCAGGTGAAGTCTCGAGTGAAACATGAACTCCCATCTATCAGCTGTGTGCTGTGTGAACTCCCATCTATCAGCTGTGTGCTGTGTGATTCGGAATCAAAACAATGAACCCTGATTTTCAAGGATAAAGGTTTTTTTTCTCTCAGACTTAATGGATAATGTGACTTGGTCTTATGCAAATTTTCTATTTCTAAAACTACTATGATATATACAAGTGCTATTCAGCATAATTAAACAAAAAGCTGCTGCCTCAACAGTAAAGAGAAGAAAGTATTCAGTTTAGCTGTATCTGATAATTAACTGCATGTTAAAACACTGGAATTTTTTTTTCTTAAAATTACATCAATCATTCTTTTCCTTAAGGTATTTTATTGCTGACACTGAAGAAGAAATATAACTCATAACTTGCACTAATGTATATTTGTTTTCTTAAAAATTTACCATTCTTATTTATATTTTTATGGATTAAAATTTATAAAATACAGATCAGTCAACATTGCACTTAAATAATTTTACCTTTTTAATGTGACATTTATAGACTGATTCAGACTTACCAATGTGGAGATAGGAACAGAGTTTACAATGGAAACAAAGTTTTAAGAACAGGCTCGTGGTTACTTTTCTGTGGCCACTGTATGCACAGGCCTCCTCTCCTCTCACTGCCATCCCTGGATTATGTCTTCAACGTACTACCTGAAAAGATGAAACACTACAAATTACTTTGCAGACTAAAACCAAAAGTTAAATAGTGTTAACCATTAAAAAAAAAAAGCAAATAATCAAATTGCAAAGATGGCTGATAAAATTTTATTCTGAATGAAGCCTTTGCCTCTGAGTAGGTCCCATATTTGAAGTACTCATGGTTCACTTGAGCGCATATTTGATGGTTGAGTATCAGCACTGCACAGCTTTTGCAAAGATAAGTTAAAAATGCACTGGAATGTTTGGGATTTTTGTTTTTGGAAATGTCTGTTTTAATCATGGTCATAATTCACATTTAGCAAAGGCAGTTTACTCAACTGGCCCAAATATTCTGTGATTATCCATTTTTGAAAGGGAAATGAATTTTTGCAGACATTTTCTTAAACACAACTGGCAATGAGCGTTTTTCTTTTTTTAGAGACAGAGTCTCACTTTGTCACCCTTGGTAGAGTGCTGTGGCGTCACAGCTCACAGGAACCTCCAGCTCTTGGGCTTAGGTGATTCTCTTGTCTCAGCCTCCGAAATAGCTGAGACTCCAGGCGCCCACCACAATGCAACGATGCCCAGCTATTTTTTTGTTGCGGTTTGGCCAGGGCCAGGTTTGAACCGGGCACCCTCGGTATATGGGGCCGCTGCCTTACTCACTGAGCCACAGGTGCCGGCAATGAGCAGTTTTTACATTTATCTATGTACCTATCACATAAGATCTGTAAGATCCTGAAGACTTTTAAGGTCATGAAGCCATGTAAGAATGACGATGGAAAGTGGAGCAAAGTGTTAGGAATTTCGTGAAACATTCTTAGCTGTACTGTTGCCCTAAATTATATTATTTTTGTCCTCATTACTTACCTCCTTTGGCAGACTTCACAGCCAAAAGCTTTCTTCAGGTTTTCTTCACAGCCTCTTCAGAGTGCTTTCGGCATCCAAAACGAAGACTTTTCTAGACAGTAGTTCTGTCTCCTGCCGTTCTTCCTTCTCAGTATGGCCGCTGAGCAACTTGGCGATTCATTGTGAGTTAGAAGCCTGCGGAGGAGAAGCCGGTTGCTTCGCAGACAGCTTCGCACATTAGGTGCCACGAGTTTTATTTTACACATTTCCCTTTTGGTTCCAGTCTTATTGTCCTTGCCTGTCCTGCTTCAGAGACTAACATTTCAGGGTGGATAGCAAAGCATTACTTTTTTTTTTCTTTGGGTACATTTCTACCCCTGGTGTGTCTTTCTTCTGAAATACAGGAAAGTGCTGCATTTTGATGCACTCATTGGTTTTCTTTGGTGTTATTATCTGTTCCAATTTTTCCTTTGATATGTTGAGGTGTGTCTGGTTTTCAGCCAAACAATGAAAGAGTGGAGGCCATGAAGCCATTGTGCCTGGCTGCTTGGCAAATTACTTGACCAGTAGAGTAAATGTAGCACCTTTTTTGAGTACCCTTTTTGAGAAGGTATCATGAGAATGGGCAACGGTGTCAGCATTTTTTTATTAATAGTTGTTCTCAGTTTGGGTTCATGAGAAATGCTTAGTTTGTTAATCTGTGATATTGCCTAGAGCTGTATTTATGTGTTTTTATTTATACAAGCATAGTAAACCTGCATATCATTACAGTAAACATGATTACTGTGATGAGTTTAATCAGAACACCTATTAAAGTCTGTATGACAATGTTGTGGTTTGGCCTTTAATTGTATCTGCAAAGCTCTTCCTCTGCACTCCTGCCCCACGGATCCCCCAGAAGGTACTGCCTGAGGCATTTGTCTCAGCTCACAAAGCTGTGTACTTTGCAAGCAAGGAGCAGAAGGGGAGTAGAGGCTGCAGTGACATAGCTCTTGCACACAGTCCTTGAGAGCCCTGTGTGTCAGTGAAAGTTGTGCTATTTGCATGGTAAACCTTATGTATTTTTGTAGAAATTGTCTTGGAACTGCATATAGGGAGTGGTACGTAGAAAGGACAACGGTTCTTTATTATTTGTTCCTCCACTGAGTTATTGAATACTTAGGGTGTGCCAGGAACTGTTCTTTCTCTGGACTCAGCATTCCAGTAGGGAAAGAAACAAAAGTCAGACCATGATAAGTGTGGACTAATCAACAGCTTTCTGATGATTCCTGATGTGACAATCACACAGAGTCCATACACAGATTCTCATTCTACTGATGTTCTTGTAATGGAGAATGTGTAAAGACAGGTGCACCCTCTTTTTTGTGATCAGGGAAGGCCTGAAGGGTAAGGTAGCAGTTGAGCAAAATCCTGATAAGTGAGGGAATGACATTTATCTGTGAAAAAGCATCTGAGAATGTGCTTTGTACACTCTGAGGTGCCAGGAGCACCTACCTGCTCACTGTGGCTGGATAAGGCTGACAAGAAAGAGGAAGAAATGAAGGAACAGGTCTGGGTGTGGGGGCTTTGTGGGCAGCCCAGAGAGCAGCATCGTGATACAGCCAACCCTGCGAGGGTGGGGCTGGGGTAGGGACACCAGCTGGCAGCTGTGGATAGTAGCTGGGGTTCAGAGACGCAGACCTGACTGAACTTGATGGGGGGTGGTGACTGGAGTCTGGATGTCTAGAAAATGTTGGTGAATAGGACTCCCTAGTGGATGGGAGATGGAGTGCTGAACACTCAGGGACACCTGACCTGAGTGGTGACAGCAGGATACTGGCTTGGTTAAGAACAGATTTGGGGCTGGCAGTGTGGAGAATAGCTTAGTTTAGACATTAGGCTTTAGATTTCGATGTAATTTATGAGACTGTTTGGGGGAAGGGGCCGGCTTGAGTCCCAAAGCCAGTGGGAGGCTGCAGGGGCTGACAGGACAAAATCACAGGGCTGAGCACCCACATGCCTATACTATTTGAGGGGACAGGGAGCTAGCAAAAGATGGCATAGGTGGGGACCCGGGGCCTCTAAGCCAGGGAGCAAGCATCTCGGGCGGTCAGCTATGCTGGCCTGTGTGGAGGTGACGCAGGGCTGACAATAGTGGGTCAGTGGGTGGTGACTAGCAAAAGCAAGATGAGAAAAAGGAATTAGAAGTGGTTATTAAAATTCCTACAAGAATGGGTGGTACCTATGGCTCATCGAGTAGGGCGCCGGCCCCATATACCGAAGGTAATGGGTTCAAACCCAGCCTCGGCCCAACTGCAAAACAGAAAAATAGCCAGGTGTTGTGGCGGGCACCTGTAATCGCAGCTACTCAGGAGGCTGAGGCAAGAGAATCGCCTAAGCCCAGGAGTTGGAGGTTGCTGTGAGCTGTGTGATGCCACGGCACTCTACAGAGGGCCATAAAATTAGAGGAAAGAAAAAAACGATCTGAGAGATCAGATTTTAAGATGTAGGATAATGCTGCCTTCTTTGTTGCTAATGATGGAAGCACTTGAGAGGGAAGGTTAATGACGTGAAGGAGGTACTGGGGTAGGCAGGGGAGGATGGCAGGCCTTGCAGACATATGGACACTGAGCATATTCACAGAAATGAGGACAGGCACATGCACAGTTAGCAAGGGGCTGAGATTTTGTTGCATTCATTTTGATTGCTTGTATTTTCTCAATGAAATAATCCGGTAGGAGATGTAATGATGTTTGAGGAAAGGTGATACAAGCACCAAGATGGCATCCCTACAGCTAAGTGAGGCCAGCCCTCACGGTCATGTCTTCTCTCTAGCTACCCAATACATGGAAGTTTCAAATAAGGAATAGGCAGTTTTTATTTGGCTTAAGGCTCTAACAGAAAAACACAACAAATGGAGGGCAGTGGAGTTGCAGATGTGAGTGTGACTCATGGTGAGGAGTGGAACCTGAGGGTTGGGTCAGAGGGAACCAAGTACAGAGTGGGTGAAAACATGATGATGTCAAAAAATTGGAGGGTACTGGGCAGTGCCTGTGGCTCAAAGGAGTAGGGCGCTGGCCCCATATGCTGGAGGTGGCAGGTTCAAACCCAGCCCCGGCAAAAAATTGCAAAAAAAAATTGGAGGGTATTATTGGGTTGAAAATTCTTGGAGGGTAGTAAAAGAAAAGAGGGAAAGATGGGTGGTGATGTTTAGATAGTAGGATACTTGAAATTTGAGATTAAAGAGGTTTTCATTATTGGTACTAACAACATACTAATTTGTGGACTCCTAGTCCAGATTATTGATAGAATAAGTCAAGGATATGAGGTTAGGGATCTGGAGGGATCATCTGCACATGAGAAATTAGGATGGGGGCTTGGCGCCTGTAGCTCAAACGGCCAAGGTGCCAGCCACGTACAGCAGAGGTGGTAGGTTCTAGGTTTGAGCCCTACCTAACAGGAATGACAACTACAGCCTAAAAATAGCCAGGCATTGTGGCAGGCACCTATAGCCCCAGCTACTTGGGAGGCTGAAGCAGGAGAATCACCTAAGCCCAAAAAGAGTTTGAGGTTGCTGTGAGCTGTGACACTACAGTACTCCACAGAGGTCAATATAGTGAGACTCTGTCTCAAAAAAAAAAAAAAAGGAGTAGTTTTGACAGAGCCAGTGCAAGGGTCCTACATCAGCACCTTTTGGGGTCTCAAGCTTTTATTTTTCACTGGGCAGGTCATCCTGCAACACGTGCATAACCTATACGAATGCTCCGTCTGTGAGCTCCTCATGGAAAGTCTTTTAAGAGTGTTTTTATGCTTTTGGCTGACAGAACTCTGGAGAAATCCTATTCAACAACAGTTCTTAAGGCAAGTCAGTTCAATCTTTTGGGGAAATCTTGAGCCTCCTGAGCCCAGTCCACAGGGTTTGCTACTTGACAGTGTACAATTTCCCCTTACGTTAAGGTCATCTTATCACGTCTGAGGGGGATCTGAGTCTGGTAGGACACAGTCGCCCACAGATTTGTTCTAATAGTCCAGTGAAATGATATGCAATAGAAACTTCACAATCTAAATGCCACACTGATTTCTATGTATTAATACACAAACTCTTTAGTGAACTACAGACTCAGTCAAAACAATTATCCTAAATAACATACCTAACGGGTCAATGTGAGTTGCCTGGCAAAGTGCTGCCAAATGTTAGGTCTGAGGCAGAGCTCTGGAGAGTTAAGTGTTGATCAGGGTCTCAAGTTCCCTTCTCTGTTCCTCCTCCTTACTCCCCTCAACCCAATCCTTAAAACTTTAGCTTTTAACTCAAAACTCAGAAGAGAGAAATTCTTAGTTGTTCATTTGACAAATACGGACACAAGACTGGACAGGTGGTTGTTCTGTCCATAGGCATTACAAAGTGACTTCCTGTGATGCGTCAGAGAACTTATCATTATATGACTTAGCTGTCGCTGATTTGCACATGAAAGAAAAACTTTTAGTAAATGTTTCTAATTTACTTTTTAAATTTATTCCTTAAAAATAAATCACAAGTTTAATACTAATGCTTTAAAATAACCATGTGCCAAATAAAGCCACCCACACTCATGCTGCAAGCTGGTCTATGTTCTCTTTACTTCTGTTTGCCAGGTGATCTTCAATAATTTCTGCAAACAGATTCCTCTTCAAAAGATTATATGCAAGAGGTAAAAGCTGGCCAGCAGCTTTATGAAAATACTGAAAAAGAACATTAAGCAGAAAATACGTTAGCGGGCACTTGTCTAACAAAACCTACTTCAAAAACAAGTGAACAGTGAACCTGGCATTCTGTCCTTGAGACAAGTCTTGTAGCTATAAAAACCAGTTAGAAATTTAAGCTTTCCTATTCCCCTCATTTTATCCAATTTTTTTCACACCAAACCATGCCCATAAATATATTCTTCAAGTACATTCACAACAGGCCAAAGCTTAACTGAAGAACAGCTGTGCCAAACGTGGTCTGCACCTCACACTTACTCCCCTTCATCCTCAACTCCCTTTTCTATCTCAGCTCCACGATGCAGCTGCTCCACCCCATTCGGAGTCACAGGTTTATCCAGCTTTTTCAGACTATTACATGTGTGCTAGTAGAACTAAAAATACCACATTCTTTAGTTGACTTATTAATAAACTTTTGTTTAGTGCTCGACGTGGTTATTAAGTCCTGTCCTAAACTTTCCCATGGCTCCTACTATTTAACTCTCAAAACAACCAAGCTAGATGTCCAGCCGGCTCACATCTAATGGCTCTCACCTCATGGTGCTACTCTGACTGCTGACTGTCATCCTGGCTGTGACACATTATTTTTACTGGTAAGTATTACTGGCAACCAGATACAAGGTAGGCAGAGAAAGGCAGTATTATATGGCTTATAGCAGGTTGTTAAAAGTGTAACACCCTGACCGGGGGGGGGGGGGGGGGGGGGGAAAAAAGATTAAAAAAAAATGTAAATGAAAAAAAAAAAAAAACACCCAAAAAAAAAAAAAGAAAGAGAAAA
>CAUYON010056923.1:0-25776 GCA_963573935.1 Arctocebus calabarensis
CTCCTTCACTTTACACTTAGGACTAAATGTGGAACCCCCATTTCCTATGCCTAGGTCAATTTCTTGTGAATTTCCTAGGCCTCAATTCCATGAATGGACTGTATCCATTTATTGATACATTCATTCACCTTGCCCCCAGCGGAAGGGACTGTATTCATTAGTTTCCTGGCCAAGGAACCCATACACCTATATATACCCTGAGACAAAAGGCCTAAAGGAGGAGACAGGGAAAGACCAGGAGAGAAACGGAGAGAGCTTCTCTCTCCCCTCTTGAATTCTCTCCCTCTACTAGGAGCTTTAGTGTTTTCTGTAAATAAATTCTGTCTTACCATTGGGGGGTGGGGGGAGAATAATGTAATGAAGGATAATAAAATACATGCATAAATAAAAAAACAAACAAAAAAAGACAAAAAAAAAGAAAGGTAGTGGACAGGGGGGATAAAGGAAGGATGATTAATGGGTACAAAAATATATTTAATAGTTAGGATGAACAATATTTGATAGCACAACAAAGTGACTATTATCAAGAATAAGTTCAATAAGCTTGGGTATACTTTAAGCTATCTAAAAGAATGGAATTGGAATTTTGCTAATACAAAGAAGTGATAAATGCCTGAGGTGATGGATTCCCCAATTACCCTGATTTAATTAAGCCTGTATTCTTTATTTAGTATGCCTGTATCAAAACATCACATGTACCCTATAAAGGTATATGACTATTATGCACTCATAATAATCAAGAATAAAAAAATTAAAAAGAAAATAAATTTCTTGAGATTTGGGGAAAAAAAAAGAAAAATTATATCATTAGACCAAAACTGATAGTGAAAAGTCAGAGTGAAGTGCTAAGAGAGAAGAAAGTATCTAAATCGCAGGCAGTCCAACTGAGAAGCAAAGGTAAACTATGCTCCATACCTTAGTCATAGCAAATCATGAAAAAAACAATACTGACTGACTTCATGAGAACAGTGAACTAAAATATGTTTTATATACCAAGCAGGGTAGGAATCTAACTAAATAAAACAGGTTAGATTAGTTTTGAGGTAACTGACATAAATTCATAATTTTCAGTGAAAAATATTATGAAAATGTATGATGGGAAATACTAAAATTCAATTCGTATAATCATTCACACTCAGATTTATACACCTATCCAGTCCTTAGATGTTGTCGCTAAATATTAATTTCTTCATAAAACAGGGATAGTAATTTTGGCAACTTCTCTAATCTGTTGGAGTTACATGAGCAAATGTACATGAAAGTCTTAACACAGTACCCAGTGTATTAAATAAACAATGCATTATGGCCATTATTTCATTTCCCTTTGGGGGAAATAAGCTGAATTGTGTAGAAGCTCATGTTCTCTCTCCACATAAAACCTCTCCTTGACAAAAAAAAAATAATCACAAGACTGTTCATGTGCATTTTTAGAGGCAGAGAATTTGAGGTGATAGTGAAAAGAAAAGGAATAGACTCTAAAGGTCTGCTGTGTCCCTGTGAGGAGGACAAATGAAAGGCATGTTATGATTGACTTCAAGGACAAGACATGAATTTTCTGGACACGTTCCAAAGGAGGCCTAACTCTAGGAAACTTCTTTAAACCACCTGCAGAAATTTTTTTCCAGCACAGTTTCTACAGTAAATCTTCTATTATCAAGAGGCTTGTTTAATGTGCAGTAACATTCAACCACATACCTGTATCCCATCTGTTTGACTGAGGTACAGCTGGATGTTGACATAGTCAGGTCTGTTCTCGTGCCAAAACTGAGGGACATAAACATGAACAGACTTACTGAATAGTCTTTCCATATACTTAGATTTTCCACAATCCCAACACTTGTGATTCTAGAATGTAACACATACCCTGGCTTAATACAGCCAATATCTATAAGCAAATGAGTATTTATCTTACACACACACACACGCACACACACACACACACACATATATATACATATAAAATGACAGATTTTAACTGTAACAACCTGCCTTGTAAATTAGGTATGATGGTGGAAGGGAATAATTCTCTGTTATCTTTATATAAAAAAATACAGCATGCTAAATACTATATTAAACTAATATTTTCCCAAGTCCTCCCCAAATATTCTTTATTTTATTCTCTAAGAGTCCTTAAGCTTTACCTAGGTGTTTATTCATCAAGAATATGATTTTATTAAAAAAAGATATTAGTGATTTAGGCTATGCACAAACAACAGACCTTTTTCCTGTTCCTTCCTTACCCTTACTCAGTACTGACTTCCTTTGAATAAAAATATGTATGACAAGAAATATAACTGGAAAAATGAATAGCCTGGAAAAAATAGGGAACAATAACTCCCTATTTCCCCCTTCCACCAGACTATTGCAACCACCATTCTACTTTTTCTCTTTACAAATTAAAATACTCCTATGAGTATCTCCTATACGTGGAATCATACATTTGTTCTTTTGTGAACAAATTCTCTTTGCATGATAGCTTCAAGGTTCATCCATTCTGTGGCATGTGTCAGCATTTCCTTCCTTTTAAGGCTGAATAGTATTCTATTTTATGTGTCTGCCACATTTTGTTTATCCATTCACTTATCAATGAATATTTGGGTTGTATCCATCTTTTGGCTATTGTGAATAATGCTCCTATGAACATTGGTGTAAAAATACCTGTTCAATCCTGTGCTTTCAATTATTCCAGGTATATATCCAGAACCAATTTTTGATTTTGTTTTTGCATAAATTCTGAGGCTTTATGTAATCTACATCTTTCTAGAAAAGCACACACACACACCACCTCTCTAATTGGTTCTCCTACCATTCTTTCCCCTGCTTACTTTGCTCCATCCACGCAGACTACCTTCCTTTTCTTCCAGCATAGGAAACATGCTACTGCATCAGGACCCTTGCTTGTAAAGTTAGGTTCTTTCGCCTTGAAATTTTTCTCCAAAATAAATGTCTTGCCTTTTGGTCCACATTACTCAAGTTTCTCCTCAAACAGTGTTTTGTTTGATGGGCTTTCCTAAACATGCAATATAAATCGCTGTGCCTTCTACTACTTATGTTGCTTCACCCCTATTTTCCCTATGTTTGTTCTAAATGGAATCTCATGATCAGACATCCTGTTTATTGGTTTCTTGTCTGTCTCCCCCACTTGAAAAGTAAACTACATGAGATCAGAAATTTGGTACGATTTTGTTACCTGATGCATCTCCAGCTCCTAGGATAGTTCTTGAATAATAGAAGGCAGTTAATAAATATTAGTGGAGTGTTAGAATGACTGGTTGAATAGATATATGTACAAAAAGTTACATATAATGAGATCCATTTCAGCATCATTTGTAATAAAAACATTAAATAGCTGATATTAGGGACTTGTTAAATAAACTAAACACATCAATGCCATGAAATACTATATATCACTTAAAAGAATGAGTTAGCACTATTTTTACTAATACCAAAGAAATGTTCAAGACCTAGAAATAAGTTTAAAGGGCAATTTGCATAATAGTATAAATAGTATAATAAAGTTTACAGAACACGCATGAGTTACGACTCATTACATAGATTGGGTAGAGAAGATAGTAAGAAAGAATTTTACATTATATGAATTGTTTAAAATATCGGTAGCAACAATGTACTTGAATATTACTTGTGTAATTTGAAAATAAAGAAAAATAAATAGAAGAATAAAATGTTACAGGTAACATTTAATTAACATTGAATTATAAAAATTAAAATATAGAATTTTGGATTTTTGACATTCTGCATTGTTTACCAAGAAGTCCAGTGACAGGACAGTGTATTCTGGAAATTTTATTAAAGACAGAGATGGGGATAGTGCTATCAGAAACAAAAGAAGGAAGTACCGTACGTGCATCATAGCAAGTATCTTTTGATTCCCTCTGGCTTCCCTCACCACCTAAAGACTTGCGTATATTTCTATGTTAAACATTCTATGTTAAAACACGGAAATGAATGATTTATATTAAAATAAGTTACAGACACATATGCACAATCACAAATACCCATATCTGAAAAGATGTGTACCTACATGTTAATAGACGTTATGTCTCGTTTTTGTGGGGAATGTAGTGACTTACTTCTTTCCCTCCTATTTCTTTGCATAAATTGCATACGCAAATAGTTCATTCTATAGCAAGCATTTATTGCTAGTGTAATATGAAAGAAAATTATTAAAAATTGCAAAACTAAAAGCAATCCCAATGTTACCTTGTTGTGCAACATGCAGAGTAAGTCTGCAAACCAACGGAAGGATTGGATGTCTCTGCACACCCAAATAAAGTATAATCTTCTAAGCTTGTATGGTTTCCAGTCATCCCTTTAAAATAAAAATAAGATGCTGGTGATTAAAATGGGAAAATAAGAAGAAGAAGAAAGATTAAAAATAAAAAAGGAATCTCCATAGTCTTAAAAACTTACTTTTCATTAGTAAGTAACCAATAGAAAAACCATATATTTAAATTCTAACATCTGATACAGCACTTAACTCCAAATGAATTTAATATGCAATGTACTGACTCAAAGACATGACATACTTCATGAATTTAAGTGTTAATGAGTATTATTCACAAATATGCCATCATCTGCATCCAGCTGAAGCCCATAACTAATCAAGGATAAAATAATACCCTGGATCAAAATAATATTGGTCACTGCATCTCAGAAAAACAAGTTCTCTATTTTCAGTGAATTCTATCACCAAACAGGGCTCCCATGGTCATCCAGTCTTGCCCCATCTTTTAGGCAAAATAAGCCAAGACCATTCCAGAAAATTGGTTGTTTATGCCATTCTTAAAAATCATTAAAGAAAGAGCTTTCACAACTTTGTACTATGTGATGCATTCCAGCAACTCAATTCCATGTCTGGATCCCTATTTATAATTATAAAGTAGGCTTGAGGTTAAGAAAATGTTCTTTTTTTACGACATGAGGTGTCCAAATAATTTGCAAAGTGCTGTCAGAAACAAATGATTTCTGGCATGGTTATTTTTGTAAGAACCTCCTGAAATTCCCGAATGGACATCTAACATTTAAAACTGAAATACGATATCATTCAAACACATCATTTCAACTTATTATTTCTTTTTCAGTACTTCACAAAACAGATTTTTAATGTAAATTGTGTTTACCTGAAAAGTAAATGAAACAGATTTGAGGGTAGCTTCCTGTTGTCATTTTGTTTGTGTTTTCATGAGAATTAATATCAATCAGTTAACTTGTGCTAACAATCCGAACTGAAAGAGTATTTCCTGGTTAAGAAATCTCACCTTTGAAATTTCTTCTCTGGTCTATTGTAAATTTGCTACATAATAAACCAAGAAATGATGTGTTTGTCTTCTAAAAAACCTTTCCCTGACCATACTTCAACAATAATCCCAGCTCTTTATTTCTGTATCTCATTAATCTGCCTTTTTTTCATCATGGTTCTAATATTTTATGAAATAATTTTATTTGAAAACTTCTCATTGCTTAATTTTTTACCAGATCCAGTTGAATGTAAGCTTTTTAATAGTAAGAAGTCTATTTTCATTCATTGCTATATTCCTATTACCTGTACTACTTACTCAAAAATGTTTGTGTACTGAATGAATGAATAGTACTACTTACCACTAATGAGGAGGTAGAGAAATGAATGATGGTGGTGAATGACTTTTAAGGGAGTAAAAGGACAGAGGAATGCATAACTGTGATACTGACTTATTTTTACAAGAGGGCATGGCTTGAGTCAGAGATCACCTGTCGAGGGTCACTGAATTATTCCCTCATCAATCAGTAAATGGAGTTCCTTGAGCAATGAGTAGAAGAATTTGGTAAGGAGTTATTTCATGCTAAAAAGAGAGATGTCTAAAATGTTGGCACTTCTCTAGTTGGACTAATAAAATATATCAAACTGACGTACAGCAAGGTGTTGAGTATTGATGCAAATGGGGTCACTCCAATGCCTCCAGCCACACAGAGGCTAACCTCATAGTTCAGTGATTCCTCAAATGGACTTCCAAATGGACCATCGATGTATAGCCTGTTAGAGAAGGTGGACAAAGGTGGGAAAAATAAAAATAAGTAGAATTCCTTTTCTATCACATGTAGCAAACACAATAAATACCAATTTCTGGGCTTTGCGATGGCTCAGGCCTTATTTCATTGTTTTTCATAGTGATAAGCCCAAGGAGTAAGAAATGGTATGAATTGTCAATATTAAAGCAAGTATATGTTTCTAAGCATGCCTTTTTGTGTGTGAAACATTAATTAAAAGTATACGGAAACATAAATAGGATCATGACACATAGCTAAGGCCAAGTTAAAGTTCTGGTCATATAGTCAGTCTATATTTGACTGAATTAAAACACCGATTGATATATGTAAATTCAATACATAATGTTCCCTTCAATGGAAAATATAGCTGAAATATTTACTTAAACAGAAAAATAACAGGAGTAAGAAAAAGGAATATAACACTATTCTCCTCTTGTCCTAGTTAAGTTCTTAAGTACAGTAACAGTTGAGGATATTCACTAAAGATGCTCTATTTGTTCTACTTATTTATATATTCAAATACGTGTGTGTGTGTGAAAGAGAGAGAGAGAGAGATCCTTAACTGCAACAGACAGTGTTAACTGTTCACTCAATATTCATCTTCCGACTCTTTCTTGTAACAGGACATTAATTTTACCCAGGGAAGCAAAATGTGCAGCCAAAATACTACATTGGTCAGTCTCTCTGCATCTATTTTGGCTTGTGACCATGTTTTGACTACTGGCTCCTTGTTCCTACTCGTCTGTTTTCTGACCCATACACTCCATACCCACCCACCCAACTCCCCACAAAACTATTCTTTGGTGTTTTGAAACAACTTTGGACAAGAGTACTAGAACACAGAGTTCTAATCATTTAACCGGGGGTGAACCACAGACATATTATTTGTCCTCCCTGTACCTGATTTCCTTCATCTGTAAAAGGGTCAACAAGAAGTGATGATACCGAAAAATTAAGAATTGTGGAGGGCCACAAAAATGTCAGAAATGCTTTTTGTTAATGGCATCAGTGGGCACCTACAGTATACCACCTGCTGGTGTAAGACCTGCCATCAATGCATTCAGCATCAATGCAAGAAATTGACTGAGTTCAGTATAAGATGGGATGTGTAGATGGGAATTGCATTTAAAAGACCTTAAATACCAGCACTCTGGGAGGCCGAGGTGGGTGGATTGCCTGAGCTCACAGGTTCGAGACCAGCCTGAGCCAGGTGAGACTCTGTCTCTAAAAATAGCTGGACATTATGGAAGGTGCCTGTTGTATCAGCCGCTTGGGAGGCTGAGAAAAGAGAATCACTTGAGCCCAAGAGTTTGAGGTTGCTGTGCCTGTCTCTAAAAATAGCTGGACATTATAGAAGGTGCCCGTTGTACCAGCCACTTGGGAGGCTGAGACAAAAGAATCACTTGAGCCCAAGAGTTTGAGGCTGCTGTGAGCTATGATACCATGGTATTTTACTAAGGGCATCAAAGTGAGTCTTAAAAAAAAGACTAGAGAATCAGCTTTTTAAAATTTGAAATGCTTTTTTCCAACAGGTGAGAAAAAATTTTGCTTCTCTTAGAGGAAAGATGAAAATAAAATTACTGGTAATTGATAACTTTGCAATATCTGTGCTTTTGAGGGAGACAAAGAGAAACTACTTAAATCATTTTTTACATATTTAATCTGACCAATGTGCAAATTACAATGCCCTTCATTTATGAGTAGTGACATTTTCTCTATCTTAGTACAAGATATTTCAAAGAATATTACGTTACTATTATCATAACATATGTGCCAAGATTACAGAAACTGAAGGCAACTATTCAAAGTCTTGAAAAATGTAGTGGAGATGAGATCAACTTGACATAGTTTTAAACTAATGAAAAGATCCTTTATGAAAGATTGTGCACCTAAGAGAGTTTTCAGAATAAGAGAGAACCCTTTCCCTGACCCACTCAAAAATAAACATTTTTTTAAATGTCAAGATATTTTCCTTGATAATAGAAGTGATTAACATTTTTTAAATTGACTAAATTCTTTTATTGAGTAAGACTGATCAGTTAATAGGCCAATGGTATCAGATCTCCTTCTTTCAATAGAGATATTTAGCAGCTACACATCAATTCAGCTATATTATGTGTCTCTGTGTATATCTATCCATTTATATATATATATTTTTTTTTTGAAAGAGAGAGAGTATCTTACTCTGTCACCTTGGGTAGAATGCCATGGAGTCATCAGAGCTCACAGCAAACTCAAACTCCTGGGTTCAAGTGATTCTCCTGCCTCAGTCTCGTGAGTAACTGGGACTTATCAGCTCATTATCACCACGCCCAGCTAATTTTTCTATTTTGGGTAGAGACAAGGTCTTGCTCTTGCTCAGTCTGGTCTTGAACTCCAGGCTGGGCTCAAACTCCTGAGCTCAAGTGATCCACTGCCTCAGCCTCCTAGAGTGCTAAGATTATTGGCATAAGCCACTATGCCCAGCCTTCCACTATATTATAGATAAAAATACACCAATAACTTTTGAAACCTTGTATACCTCCAAACACACTGACAGCATAATAAATTAAAGTAGAATTTATTTAGATAATCTGAGGAGAAAGTTAATCACCCTTTCAGAAAATATCTTTATTCATTTTTTTAAATATAGATATTAACTATACCAATAATTTCCAAAAGCAATCTCACAGAACAATAATACAAGAGGGAAAAAAGTATGCTATGGTAAAATAAATTTGGGAAATATGTTAAAATTTCTTTTAAAATGTTTTTATTTTAAAACATCTTTAATGCAAACTAGTATTATATTAGTATAGTATGATTACTACTACTATTATTAAAAGTACCCCAAGTTTGGGATAGTATTATTGTTATAATGTATACACTTAAGACAAAAAAGAGAATCTTATTTTCTACCCTTTCTTACAATGGTGATAACCACAAGACTCATTTCTCTCTAACTGGATGTAAGTCCTATAGAAGATTTGGGGTGGGTTTCTGAGTATTTCCTATAAAGGGAGGGTGACTGAGCTCACATGCTCCTTTCATGACCTTGGTTCCCTTCCTTCTGCTTGGAAGGAGGATATAATGGCTGAAGCTGAAGGGAGAATAGAACAACTGAAGCTGAAAGGCTATCTTGCTATCTTGAAAGGAAACAGGAAAAAGAGCTGCAGACACCTCAGATATTATATGCTAATACCAAACCAATACCAGCTGCCACTTAACCTTGGTAGCTCTCATTAACTGCAAAAAATTAAACTCTCATCATTTTAGGGCTGTGCTTCTATTTTATATAGCTGAATGCAAATAAACATATTAAGCTTTAATATGGTATCTGGACACAGAAAGCATTTGATAAATATCAGAGATTATTATTAATAGTAATTTAATGTTGATGTAAATGTATATCTTTGGAAATTTGCCTTTCTTATCTTTTCTGATTTTATGTTTTCTTATCTTAATTGATAAACAGTTCTTTTAATTTTAATAAATTCAAAAAATATGAAAACTATAGATACCTTCTATATCTTAAATAAGGTATAAAAACAATACATACTCTTCACTGAATATTGTTTCTTTCCTTTTTTTTTTGAGATAGAGTCTCAAGATGTTGCTGTAGGTAGAGTGCTGTGGCATCATAGCTCACAGCAACCTCAAGTAGGGTTCAAATGATCCTCTTACTTCATTTTTCTATTTTTCTATTTTTAGTAGAGACAGGGTCTCACTTTTGCTCAGGCTAGTCTTGAACTAATGAGCTCAAGCAATCCACCTGCCTTGGTCTCCCAGAGTGCTAGGATTATAGGGGTGAGCCACTGCACCTGGCCTTTCACTGAATATTTGATTTAATTCATGGCCTGCATTGAAATTTCTATATATACTCTTACTTAAAATTCACACAACAACTTTCAAGAAAATTATAATGTCTTTTTTTTTTTTTTTTTTTTTGCAGTGGGAACTAAAAGGCAAAAATGTTAAATAAGTTTCTCAAGACCATTCTTCTTCTAAGGAGAAGGACTATTACTGTTACTATGAGTCTGACTCCAAAGCTCATTTTCTTAATACTCAGATATTAATCATTATAGTTATTAATTATTTTGGTTAAGGAAAATATATGATGTCTATATATGAAATAAATTCATGAATTCATCTACAAAAAGTGCTACATACCTCATTGGTGCATATCACTATTGTCACCTTTCAAGTACTCTTCTTGGGAACCTATACACTAATGCCAGTGGCTAGTCCACCCTCAAGAAGTTTTGGAACTCTTTTTCTAGAATGGCCACCAGAGCTATGATTGTATGGTACACAAAACATGCAACAACAATAATGAATGCCACTACACAAGACACTGCCACAGGCCAATATGAACACAGCTGTGAGATCCTGATATACCAAGGTTATGAAACATTTCTGAGTTGTCTGTACAGTGCTGCCAATGTAAGCACAGGGTGGCAAGTTCATGAACTTAATTGTCAGACCCCTTCATATGATGACAGCTCTAATGGCCATTCCATAAAAATTGCTAAAACTGCTTTGAAAGGTGGACAAGGTGCTGCCATATAGGTGCATAGTTTCCCAAGGGAAGTACTTCAAAGGTGAATGTAGTGATATTCAGTAATGAATTACGCAGCACTTTTCTAGGATGAGTTCCCCCAAAATTGTCAGACCTTGCAGAAAGGCACAGGTAAGGGAATATTTTGGGCTACCCATTATCTAACAGTTCTTTATCTGGGGGAAAAATAAATATGATTAACTGTTCCCCAGGAGAGGATGGCATTGTAGTTTTAAGCCATTCCACTCTGAAGAGATAATCATGTCAGTAAAGACCAAAAAAGGGGGGAGTGAATTTTAAAAAGGATGATATAAGTATTCAAAATTTTTCTATCTCTCACTTATGGTTCTCAAACTTCAATGTGCGTCAGAATTTCCTGGAGGCCTTGTACATAGAGTGCTGAGCCTGATCCCAGACTACTGACTTCGAGTCTAACAATGTTTTGCACTGAGGAGAAAAGGCAGAACAGAGCCAACAATGAGAATGGCCATGAGAATGCACTTTTGCAAACGGACAAGTGCTTTATCATTTAATTTAAACATTCCAAAGCATTTACAAAATAGAATTATGTCAGGCATTATGTTTCCTTAAAGCAACATTAAAAGGATAATCTCCATTATCACCATTTGAAATACAGGCAGTTCCTGAGTTATAAAAATCTGACTTCGGTACAACTTGCATTTAGGAACAGAGACTATTACAGTAAGTTCTCAAGTTAAAACAACTTGCGTACAACTTGCACTTACAAATGGAGGATATTACAGATACAAGTCAATGTACCTTTTCCAGGTTTCATACAAATTCAGCTTAAGAACAAACTTACAGAAACTATCTTGTTCATAACCCAGAGACTGCTTGTATAGACCAAAAGAAAAAAAAAATAAAATTAACAATAAAAGTTCTCAGAGGGAACTACTATTCATCCCCAATCATGAGGACTATCAGCATGAATTTGAATCAAGTGGAAAAGCTTGAAGTCGCCCAAAGATCCTTCCTTCTCCCTCCACCTACCCTCCCTCTGCCACATCACATTCTGTTGACTGTGCCTCCTAACATCTTTAGATATCTATCTAACCTTCCGTATTACATTACCACGGCACAGATACTTTACCATCTGACTATGAAACTGCAAACTGTCTAGTGGTGGTGCCTCATTTTCCTCTCTGCTTCCATGACAAACCTATGAAAATCTAAATCTAATTACCTTTCTCCTTTGATTAAAATCCTGCCCTGGCTCTCCACTGTCTTCACAATAAAGTCCAAGTTCCTCTAAAAGTGACAGTTCCGGACCCTGCCCCCATTTCTCCTTAGATTCCCACCCCATGAGTGTGTGTATATGAACTTGTACATGTGTAAACCCCATTTCTCCTTAGATTCCCACCCCATGAGTGTGTGTGTGTATGAACTTGTACATGTATAAAAACATGTGCTGCACACACATTCACACAGTTTTTAGCCACCTGGAGGCAATCCCTTAAGGACCCACCCACTTTCATTGCTCCTCATACCATTATGCTCTTTGTTCTGGCTAACAAACCTCTTCATTTTTGTCTAGATCATTCATCAAGATTTTACTCAAGGGGAACACTGAACTTACTTTCTATCAGTTACCTAGATAGACACTTTTTATTCCCTTTCCCAATGAATTTAGTGCATTTCTCTATGTATGGGTCTTACTGCATTACAATTACATAATTTCCCAACTAAACTCTTATTCTGCACTTCCCCCACTGGACTATTGCTTTTTCAAAGCCATATTCTATGTCCTAACCATTTTTGTATTCTGATTAATTGTGACTGCTTCTGGTGCATGGTGACTTCTCAATAAATGGGTGATGAGTGAATGAATGAAAGTATGGATGGATAAATGCATGAGAGGGAGTCTAGCAGAGTTAAGCATCATTTGGGGCTGAACAGATTTGGGTTTGAGATGCAGCTCTGACATAAAGGATTTGCCTCTTTGAGTCTTAGTCCTCTAATCTGTAAAACTAGAAGACAGTACAACTTAATTCATATGGGGACTAGTAAGCCTTAAGTGAAGTAATGCATGTAAAGCATGTAGTACTATTCCCAGCATGTACAACATATTCACGATGTGTTATTATTATTTCTTTATTATTATGAATAGAACTTGGATCAGATGGCAAGTATAATACATTACAGACATGCAGACTGAACAAAAGTTACTGAAGAGGAGGGAAGGGTCTCCAAAAGAGAAACTTAAAACCTTGTTAGGAAAAAGAAAGAAAAGTAAGCTAGAGAATAGATGAAATCTGGAAAGGTCATCTGAGGCTTTGTAGTTTAAGGACATTATCCAACATCACTCTTTGAAGGCATTTGTAAGCAGCCCACTGGAAATGAGTTTGAGTTGGGACACTGTTTTTATTGTCTAAACAATCAAGGTTGTTCTTTGGCAGTAAACCAAGCCAAAAAGGAACAGCTTTGAATTTTGTCATAAATAATAGTCCTCTCTCTAAGCAATTCTGATTTTAGGCAGCTGAGAGAACTTGATCTTTATAGGAAGGAAACAGAAATATTTTATTCCTGCATTTTCACAAAATTTTATACATATTAATAATTAAACCTTCCAGAGCTATGGAGTCTTGTTTGGTTGGCTAACTTGTCAAGATGGTCGCGAGTCATTTGTGAATAAAATTATGCCAGATGTCCACAACCATTTTACATGTCCAAGCTGCATTCACAAGGATAAGTGAGTCAAAATAACAACTTTCTAGTCAAAATATATTATAAACATAAATACTTAACATTAATGATAATAACATCAGCAAGGAATGGGCATTAAAACCTGTTTGTTTCATCTCTATTCATTTTCCCCAAACTATCCATCAACATCACATATTTTGTATTGTAAGCATATACTTCTTTTTTTCTTCCCACTCATTTGTCTCTTTCTGGCAGCTGTCAGAACACCTATTTGCATTCTGAGAATTTTCATGGAGCAAGGTCTACAATTACATTCTGATGAGAATGGATGCCCCAGTCTTGGCAATGGATTAAGTTGATGTTCATGAATGTAATAATACGATTTAATGAACATTATTATACTTTACAGCAATGTTTCTCAGGATTATTTAAGGTAATTTTTTATGGTTTTCCCCTAAACATACCCAAATATACACACACTTTAGAAACTCAATTTTCTTCATGAGTATTTTTCATCTAAAAAAAGGACGCACTTTCCAAGTTTCATCATTTGTGAAATGTCTCTTGATAAGAAGAGCTAATGCTTTCAGGGACCCTATGTTGACTAAATAGAGACCTCACCCCCAATTTAAATTACCACAATCCTCATTAACCAATGCATATAATTGGTAATGTCATTTTCTGTCTAAGTTGGCTAAGTTATGCTCCGTAAATATCTCTCTGTGACACTACATAAAGTTAGGCAAGCAAGTTACTTCTTTACTTGTATTTTCAGTCTTAAAATATGTTTCTCACTAGTAAAGTCTATACTTAATGAGTCAGGAGAACTATCAGAAAAGTGAGAGAAAAATCTCAATATAAATAAATATACTGGTTTATAAATGAAAAAAACCAATTCTACTTGTCTGACTAAATTTTCTACTTTCTAGAAATTTTTCTGTCACAAATGATAAATTCATGAATTACAGTTACCTCAATACTGAATAAATGAGATCAACTGCATATGCTGAAGCCCTAATCCCCAATGTGATGGTGTTTAGAAATAGAGCATTTTGAAGGTAATTAGGCCATAATGGTGGAGCACTCTTGATGGGACCGATGCCCTTTTAGGAAGACACAAAAGAGAGCTGGCCTCCTCTCCCTCTTTTCTGCTATGTGAGGATACAATGAAAACACGATTGTTTGGAGACCAAGAAGAATGCCTCTACTAGTCACCTAATCTACAAAGCCTTGATCTTGAACTTTCCAGTTCTATGAGAAACTGATATCTATTGTTTAAATCACCCAATCTATGGCAATTTTTATTATAGCAGCCTAAGCTGACTAGGCCACTATCAGAAAAGTGAACTAAGAAAGGAAGGAGGTATGTAAAGCAGTACAGTTAAGAAAGCTGTGGAAATACAGCCACCCTTCATTTTATTGTGCTGTGTGCCATATACCCTTACAGTGTGCCCATAAAGTGGGAGCACACCAATCCCCTCTCCACCTTCTCTTTACTACCTCTCTCCTTTCTCCTCCCCTAACTTGAAGTGAATTGAGTTTTCCTCTTATTTGGGTGTGTATTAGATTATCCACTGGATTCATATTAGTATCCAGTATATTGGATACTTGCTTTTCTATTCTTATTAAAAAAGAATGAGTTTCAGCTCCATCCAGGTTAATACAAAATACGTAAAGTATCCATCTTTTTTAGTGTCTGACTACATTCCAAACACCACAGTTTGAAAATCCACTCCTGGGATGATGGGCATTTAGTTTTTTTTTTTTTTTTTTATCACAACTTGACACTTGTAAATTAAGCTGTGATAAACAATCTACTGCAAATGTCCTTATGATAGAATGATTTTTTTTCTTCTAAATAGATGCCTAGTACTGGGATTTCAGGATCAAATGAGAGGTCCAATTTGAGTTATTTGAGGATTCTCCATACTTCTTTCCAAAGAGGCTGTATTAGTTTGCAGTCCCTCCAAAAGTGTAAAAGTGTCCCTTTCTTTACACATCTGTACCAGCATCTGCAATTTTGGAACTTTGTGATATGGGTTATTCCCACTGGATATAGGTGCTATCTCAGGGTGGTTTTAATTTGTATTTCTCTGATGATTAGGAATGATGAACATTTATTCATATGTTTGCTAAACATTCATTTGTCTTCCTCAGAGAAGGTTCTGTTCAAGTCTCTTGCCCAGTGCTAGATATGATTGTTTAATCTTTTTTGTTGATTAATAAGACTTATCTGTAGATTCTAGTTATAAACATTTTGTCAGATGCATAACTTGCAAATATGTTTTCTTATTCTGAAGGCAATCTATTTACTTCACTTGAGTACTTAGCTGTGTGAAACTTTGCAGCTTAATTAAGTCCCATTTGTTAATTTTTGTTGTTGTGATGGCCACTGACGTCTCTGGAATAAAATCTTTCCCCAGTCCAATATCATCAAGAGTTTTTCCCACAGTTTCTTCTGAGATTTGTATCATTTCATGTCTTAGATTTATACCTTTTATCCATCTTGAGTCAATTTTTTTGAGTGGTATAGGTCCAATTTCAGTCTTAACATGTGGTTATCAAGTTCTCCCAGCACCATACATTGAATAATTTTACTCTTTGCGACCCTGTGGAAACTAGGTTTTGTTCTTTAGTACATTGGTATTTTCTTTGCTTGTGGTCCATGGTGATGGTTAGTGTAGAGCTGGTCTTCTTGGGGCAAATTTCCTCAATGTTTGCATATCAGTATAAAAGATTTGATTTCTACATTTATTTTGAAGCTTAGTTTAGTGGGATACAGAAATATGAACTGAAAATTGTTTTATTTAAGAACATTAAAGGTAGATGGCTATACTTTTCGGGCATAGAGTGCTTCAGCTGAAAAGTCTGCTGTCACCCTGATGGATCTGCCCCGGTAGGTCAATTTTGCTTCCTCTTGGCTTGCAGAATTTTCTCTTTCATTTTGACTTTGGACAAAGTCATTACAATGTGTCTTAGAGATGCTCTGTTTGTGCTGAGATAACATAGGGTTCAATATCCCTCTTAAAAGAATATGTTGAAATCTTTGGTGATACTTAGGAAATTTTCTTTTATGATATCCCCCCTAGAACTTCCACTACTTTGGGACATTCTTCCTCTTCAGGGATACTTAAAATTCGTATATTTGAATGCTTCGTGAAGTCCCATAATTCTACTAGCAAACACTCCGCTTTCACTCTGTTTTGTGCTTCTTTAACTGCCAGTGTTAGCTCAAGAGCTTTATTCTCTAGCTCTGAGATTATTTCTTCTCTGGGGTCTAATCTATTATTGATAATTTCTATAGCATCTTTAAGTTCCCTTATTGAGTGCTTCAAATCCTTAAACTTTGCTACACCTTTTTCTATATTTTTCGTATCTTTGATCCACTATTTGGTTCTGCTTTTGGATTTCATTTTGATTATTTTCCACTTTCTCCTCCTCTCATTGTTTTTGTGCTATATATTTTAAATTCCTTTTCTGTCATTACCATTATTTCTTTATAGGAGGAATCCTCTGCAATAGCTACCTTATAATCCCTTGGGTGGGGGTAAGTTGCTCTGTTCTGATTTTTCACATTGCCAAAATTTTTCTTAGTTCCTCCTCATGTGAATTTCTTCTAGCTCATTTTCTTCCTCTCCTTTTTCCTCTTATTACCTGCTTCACCTTATTTATTATTTTTTTTTTTGAGGCAGAGTCTCACTTTTTGACACTCAGTAGAGTGTCGTGGAGTTGTAGCTCACAGTAACCCTAAGCTCTTGGACTCAAGTGATTCTATTGCCTCAACTTACCAAGTGGCTGGGACTATGGTACCCACCACAATGCTTGCTATTTTTGTTTAGAGAAGGGGTTTCTCACTCTTGCTCAAGATGGTTTTGAACTCCTGAACTTGAGCAATCCACCTGCCTCCGCCTCACATAGTGCCAGGATTATAGACATGAGCCACTACACCCAGCCACCTTCTTCATTTTAAATTTCCATGTCCCTGTGATTAGAAGTTGAAGTGGCTTTTTGTTATAAGGCCAAAGGATAGGAAAGGTAAAGAGTGAAAGAGGAGAAAGGAAATAATAAGATTAAAAAAAGGGGGGGAGGTGAAAGGAAATAATAACATAAAGGAAAATAGGAGGAAAGGTGAAAGGTGAACAAAAAGAGAGAAGAATAGAAAGACAGAAAAAGACTGAAAAGAGAGAAAGAGAGAAACAGTAGAAATGGTGGTGTCTGGGAGGGACACACCTGCAATTCCAGGATACTGAGAGGCCGAGCTGCGTTGATCCTTTGAGGTCAGGAGCTCCTTAGCAGCTAAGGCAAAAGCAAGACCCCACCTCCTCCAAATATAGAAAAAAAATCAGCAGTATGCCACGGTTGAGACCTACCAATACTGTCTTTCCAAAGGCCAGTGAAAGAAGGACTCCCTAGACCATGAGCTCAAGGCGTCCATGAGCCATGGAGTCCTTCATTATTATTACATCAGTTATGGTGAGCTGTGACCGGTGATTTTTGATTATTGTAATGGTTTTGGGGTTCCATGAACCCTGTACATGTAAGACAGAGAATTTAATCTATAAAACATTTTATATGTTCTGACTGCTTCCTGACCAGCCATTCCCCAGTCTGTCGTCCTCTCCTGAAACTAGCAAGAAGACTAGAATTAGAATGGGAGACTGAAGATGGGACTTAATAGCTATACTCCTACAATGAAACTTTAATGGTTAAGGAGTTCCTTTTTTATAAATGATCAAAGAAAGTAATGTATTGAAATGGAATATATTCTTGATGAAGATGTTCTGAACATTGTTAAAATGAAAACAGGATTTAGCATACTACATAAACTTAACCGATAAAGCAGAGCCAGGGTTTTAGAGGATTAGCTCTAATTTAGAAATAATATTATCGATGCTACAGAGAAATCTTTTGTGAAAGGAAGTGTCAATCAATGTGTAATTTTAGTGCTATCATATTTTAAGAAATTGCCAAAACTACCCCAACCTTCAGCAATCACCATCTTGATCAGTCATCAGCCACCAACATTCATATAAGACCCTCCCTCAGTAAACAGTTTATGACTTGCTGAAGGCTCAAATAATTGCTAGTATTCTTTACTAACAAAGTAACTTTTAAGGTTGGGCATGGTATCTCACGCCGGTATTCCTAGCACTCTGGGAGGCCAAGGCTCATGAATTGCTTGAGCTTAGGAGTTCGAGACCAGCCTAAGCAAAGTGAGACCCTGCCTCTATTGGTAATAGAAAAATTAGCCAGGCATTGTGGCAGGTATCTATAGTTCTAGCTACTTGAGAGGCTAAGATAAGAGGATTGCTTGAGCCCACATGTTTTGACATTGCTATGAGTTATGATGCTACAGCACTGAACCCAAGTGAGACTCTGTCTCAAAAAAATAATAATTTTTCATAAAGGCATGTACATTGTTTTTTACATATGTTACTGTACATGTAATAGATGACAATATAGTGTAAACAACTTTGGTAAGGACTGAGAACACAAAAACTCTGTGTGACTCGCTTTATTGCAGTGGCCTAGAACTGAACCCGCAAATCTCGAATGCATTCTTATAGCTGACAATGGATAACTATTTGAGAAACTACTGGGACTATAAGCTGATAGGTGTTAGGCTGACAGTAAGCATAAGAGGCAGGATTGCAGGCATCATGAGCATCTGCAAACAGCAGCTGTGTATAAAAATACTGATGTGACAATACGCATTAGTCTTTTCAGGGACATACGTGCTTCCTGTCAGCATGTATATAAAGCGTAAAGTGTGCAGACAAGGGTGGATAGATATATGTATGTCAATGTGTGCCTCATGAGAGAATTATAAGACTATTGCTAAAGATTAAATTTGCATTAATATCTCAAACAATTAACAGCAATATATGAGTAATTAGGATTCCATATTTATTTTAGGTCTCAGAATTAAGTAAGCTTTATCAAAGCTAAGTAATAGGAATGAAATAATTTCCCCAGAAAGCAAAATTTAGTGACTATGTGAATAAACTCCCAAAGCAATCAAAGATTTAGCATATTGATAGTTTTGATGATGTATAAACTAAACACTAATTCTTTAAGCTGGTGACCTTCCTTTGCTATTTCAGCTATAAGTTGATATATTATTTAGTCTGTTGCACACCAGTCAGTATAGTAAACAGATTCAGATACTCAGAGAAGATTTCTCAAGATTCCACATAAAGGATCAGGATTCCAGCTTTCAGGGAAGATCAAGTTAATAGGAAGCATGGTACTTCCTAATCTTTCGGGAAGATAAAGGTATATCCCTTCAGCCAATAATTACAATTGTGGCATCTAAGAGAAGAAAAATTTTTCCCATTTTAGAAGAAGCCACAAGATTTCACAGTTACCAAGATGGTTAAGAATATATAAAATCATTAAAATCATATCTAGCATGTGGTTATTTAGAAAAACACTTTCACAATATAAATGAATCTTCACTTTGCAAGGAAAGAAAATAGGAGATCAGATGAAATATCACCTACAAAATACCTATCCCTCTTGATAGAGCATCAAGCAAATAGAGGTAGCACCAGACACTGATGCAGACAGCTTATTGTCTGTACTCTGTAGCAGCTGGGTCCAATTGAAAGTAAGTCTTTCTTCTCTGGCCCAGCTTTGAAAAGTCTGTGACATTATGTTCCAGGACATTCCCTGGTTAGTTAGGGTAAATTCTTCAAGATTTTTAGAAAACCTAAGAAAGATCACATTTTATTTATGCCCAACCAAATCTCTATGCCAAATGCCTTCTCAATACCTAGTGAACTCCTTTTGCTTACTTGGGATAACTTCTAGATTGAATGAAGGGTAGAATCTCAGAGTCTTGACCAGGTGGAGGTAGTAGTAAATCTCGAAACCGTTCTGTCAAAAGAAAAATAAACAGTAAGCTATTTAAAAAAGTCATAAAAATGAAATTTAAAATAGAATTATTTCTTACTGCTTTGTAAGTCATTTTGACTGTCTATTCTTTATTAGGAATGTATCCACCATTTTATGTACTACTAAAATAAATGTCTATAGTACTCAAAGCAATCTACAGATTTAATGCGATCCCTATTAAAACACCATTGTCATACTTTAAAAAGCTTGAAAAAATAGGGCTTCATTTTATGTGGAGTAAGAAAAATCCTTGAATACAAAATACATTACTCAGAAATAAAAACAAATCAGGAAGTAACACATTACTAGACTTCAAACTATACTACAAATCTATGGTGATCAAAACAGCATGGTACTGGCACCAAAACAGAGGGTAGATTTATGGAACAGAATAGAGAACTAAGAGATGAACCCTGCCATTTGCCATCATTTGATCTTTGAACCTATCAAAATCATTAATGAGAGGAAGGACTCCCTATTTAACAAATGGTGCTAAGTGAACTGGCTGGCAACTTGTAGAAGACTGAAATTGGACCCTCCACCTTTCACCATTAATAAAAAATGATTTTCTTTAATCCAGTGAGAGTCTATCTTAGTTAGTGGTGAAAGGTGTGGATCCAGTTTTAGTCATCTACAGGTCGCCAGCCATTTCACCCAGCACCATTTGTTAAATAGGGAGTCTTTTCCCCATGTTTTAATTAGCTTGTCAAAGATCAAATAACAGTAAGTAGCTGGGTTTATACTATCGATTTACAGTACAGTCTCAGGTCTGGTAGCCTGATTCTTCCTGCTTTGTTTTTATTTCTAAGTAATGTCTTGGCTATTCGAGGTTATTTCTGATTCCATATAAAACAAAGTATTATTTTTTTGAGGTCTTTAAAATATGACAATGGAGCTTTAATAGGAATTGCATTAAAATTGTATATTGCTTTGAGTAGTATGAACATTTTAACAATGTTGATTCTTCCCAGCTTTGAGCATGGAATGTTTTTCCATTTGTTAACATCTTCAGCTATTTCTTTTTAAGATTAAAGATTTAAACATAAGACATGAAACTATACAAATACTAGAAGAAAGTGCTGGGAAAACTCTTGAAAGAATTGGCCTGGGCGAATATTTTATGAGAAGGACTCCCCAGGCAATTGAACGGGTATCAAAAATACACTACTGGGACCTGATCAAACTAAAAAGCTGCTGCACAGCCTTAAAACACAGTAAGTATAGCAGGCAGACAGCCCTCAGAATGGGAGAAAATGTTTGCAGGTTATGCCTCTGACAAAGGTTTAATAACCAGAATACACAGAGAACTCAAACATATTAGCAAGAAAAGAACAAGTGATCCCATCTCAGGGTGGGAAAAGAACTTGAAGAGAAACTTCTCTAAAGAAGACAGGTGCACAGCCTACAGACACATGAAAAAAATGTTCCCCATCCTTAATGATCATAGAAATGCAAATCAAAACTACCTTGAGATATCATCTAACTCCAGTAAGATTAGCCCACATAACAAAATCCCCAAATCAGAAATGTTGGTGTGGATGTGGAGAAAAGGGAACACTTCTGCACTGCTGGTGGGAATGCAAACTAATGCATTCCTTTTGGAAGGATGTTTGGAGAATACTTAGAAATCTAAAAATAGACCTGCCATTCAATCCTTTAATTCCTTTACTATGTATATACCCAGAAGACCAAAAATCACATTATAACAAAGATATCTGTATCAAATGTTTATTGCAGCCCAATTCATAATTGTTAAGTCATGGAAGAAGCCCAATTGCCCATCAACCCATGAATGGATTAATAAATTGTGGTACATGTATAACATGGAATATTATGGAGCCATAAAGAAAGATGGAGACTTTATCTCTTTCACGTTTACATGGATGGAGCTGGAACATATTCTTCTTAGCAAAGTATCTCAAGAATGGAAGAAAAAGCATCCAATGTACTCAGCCCTACTATGAAGCTAATTTATAGCTTTCATATGAAGGCTAAAACCCAATTATAGCAGAAGAATACAGGGAAAGGGGCAAGGGAGGAGAGGGGAGGGGGGAGGATAGGTGGAGGTAGGATAATTGGTGAGGCCACATCTACGGGGCATCTCAGAAGGGTACAGGTGAAACTTACTAAATGCAGAATACAAATGTCTTCATACAATAACTAAGCAAATGCCATGAAGGCTATGTTAAACAGTTTGATGAAAATATTTTAGATTGTATATGAAACCAGCACATTGTACTCCGTCATTGCACTAATGTACACAGCTGTGATTTAATTAAAAAAATTGATTTTCAGTGGATAAAAGATTTAATTAAACTTAAGACATGAAACCATAAAAATACTAGAAGAAAGTACAGGGAAAATGCTTGAAGAAATAGGCCACAGAGAATATTTTATGAGGAGAACTGCCCCCGGGCAATTGAAGCAACACTAAAAATACATTATTGGCATCTGAGAAAACTAAAAAGCTTCTGTAGAGCCAAGAGCACAGTAAGTAAAGCAAGCAGACAACCTTCAGAATGGGAGAAGATTTTTGCAGAGTATGCTTGCGACAAAGGTCTGATAACTAGGATCCACAAGAACTCAAACTAATCAATAAGAAAAGAACACATAGGGGAGGAGCCAAGATGGCAGTCTGTAGCCAACTTTCTGCAGACGCTCCTGTCCAGAAGGAAAGTTAATGGACAGAAATTTAGCAAGAAAGCCAACGGTTTGGAACTGAGCCAAAAGAGAAGGTGGAAGAACGCACATCAACCCTGCTGGAGCGACCTGTGACCCCAAGGATACAAATAAAAGGTACAGAGCACATCACCAAGCAGACAAGAGTCCCCTCCTCCATGAGAGCCACTCACAGTATACTCCATACCTCCATACAAACAAGCGAGCAGAGTTCAGAGGTCCTCCCACTCTACCCCACGGGAGAGACCCTCTAAAAACCAGACCTCCTTCCCCTACTAGGGTGCCACGGCACTCTCCTTCCAGGCATAAAACTGTATATATTCTCTACCTGCAAGTTTGGACTCCCTGCACTCCCTTCCACTAGCACCCTGAGGTCTGGAGGTCTGTCTCCCACGGAGTCCAGATTCTTGGACATTTTCTTGAGGGGTGTGGACAGGGCATGGACTGTTGCTGATCTGTGCTGTTTTCCTGGCTCGGGAGTGGTGAGAGGAAAGTGAGCTGAGAGGAGGCCATAGTGGAGAGGTGGTCCCTTGAGGCACCGAGTGAGAGATGAGAAAGCTTTGCTAAATTTCAGCCGCACCTGGCCCTCAGGGGATGACAGCTGAGACAAAGGGCTGAAGCTCACAGATGGAATCAGGACTATTAGCAGCCAAGCGTCTCTTCCACAGGGCAGAAATTCTGCAAACTTGTTCTGTTCCATCAGCAACATCAAACAGGGACAGGGCTGGAACTGAGTGAATCGCCCCAGCCCCTATCAAGTACCCAAGTTATCAGGCCTCACCTCCCCCTCTGCCAACACCAAAATAATTGGTGGACTGGATGAGGAGCCACAGAGCCCCTTGTGACCTAGGCAGGTGCAAACCTCTAGAGCATCTGCTCATTGGAGGGAACTGGATCACAGCCCTGCAGGGTTACCAGAGACTGGGTGTGACAGAGGGGCAAGGCAGGGAAGGAGGCATCAACCTTCCCAGGTGAATTTACTGGCTGGGGAGGCCCTCCTGAGCTCACAGAACCCTTGAGCAAGTTATATTAAAGCTGCCAGCAAACTCCTATCTAGTTGCCAGAGACTTTTCAACTCTTTGATTTGAGGTGGGTACTGGCTGGGACAATTGATTAGGACCTCTTCAACTGGGCCAATCACCCGAGGAATTTCCAACATAGTACACTGGGTGTGTGGTAGTAGGAAGGTTTGATTTTCCTTTTCCAATTATTGTGGAATTGTGGGGGGCGTGGTGACCTAATTGCTGATTTTCCTCCACAGCTCAGATTCCAACACAGAGTAACCGATTCTCTAGGGTAAGACAGAGACCAGCTAAAAATAAGACAGAGCCACTTAACCCCACCACATCAAGAAGGCCCCCAGTTTCACAAGCAGTAGCAAAGTACGGATTGGCAAAACTCTAGGGGAAAAGGTACAAACACCAGTCCCAGCTTACAGGCAAATGACTGGTCAATCACTACTAGAACCCCCAACCCAACTTATCCTTACCTACTCACCCAGCCAAACGGTCCAAAATAAATATGGGGTGGAATCAGCGGAAAAGTTCTGGAAACATGAACAACCAGAGTAGATCAACCCCCCTAAGGAAAAATTAGTCAGACACAAATGATGATCCTATGCATAAACAGATGGCTGAGATGTCAGCAATCGAATTCAGAATTTGGATTGCAAACAAGATCAATAACATAGAGGAAAAATTGGAATTAGAAATTCTGGGAGTTTTTCAAAAATTGCCTAAAGAAGTCAAGGAATTCAAAGACTAAATGATCAAAGATTTTGACACATTGAGACAAGAAGTTGGAGCCCTCAAAGATCTGAGAAATACAGTAGAATCCCTTAGTAACAGAATGGAGTAAGCAGAAGAAAGCATTTCTGACATGGAAGACAAAGCTTTCGAATGCTCCCAAAACTACAAAGAGGTAGAGAAATGGAAGGCAACAATGGATCATTCTCTCAGTCAGCTCTGGAATAACTCGAAGAAAACCAATATTCGCCTCATAGGGATACCTGAAAATGATGAAGTGGCGTCACAAGGCCCAGAGTCTCTTCTTTATGAGATTATGAAAGAGAACATTCCAGACATGCCAAGAGATTCTGAAATTCAGATAGCAGACAGTTTCAGAACCCCAGCATGACTCAACCCAAATAAGACATCCCCGAGAAACATTATAATTAAGTTCACTAAAGTTAATATGAAAGAGAAAATTCTGAAAGTAACCAGACACAAGAAATCTATTACCTACAAGGGGAAGAATATTAGAATAACTGCAGATCTCTCTGATCAAGTCTTTCAAGCTAGAAGAGAATGGGCATCTACTTTTAATCTGATAAAACAAAAGAACTTCCAAACCAGGATCCTATACCCAGCTAAACTGAGAATTTCATCTACGATGGATAAATTAAATACTTTAATGACATCCACATGCTGAAGAAATTTGCTATAACTAAACCAGCTCTCCAGGATATTCTCAAACCTATCCTCCATAATAACCAGCATAATCCTCCACCATAAAAGTTTTCTCACCCAGAAACTTCCTACCAAATTCAAACTTCCACAGTGATGAAAGGATTAAAAATGTCCACTAGATTTTCTACAGATTTATCAATATGCTCTATTAATGTGAATGGCTTAAACTGTCCTCTAAAGAGGCATAGGTTAGCTGACTGGAAACAAAAACTCAGGCCAGATATCTGTGGCATACAAGAATCTCACCTTTCCTTAAAAGATAAATTTAGACTCAAGGTGAAGGGATGGTCATCTATATTCCAGGCAAATGGAAAACAGAAAAAAGCAGGTGTTGCAATCTTATTTACAGATACAATAGGCTTTAAAGCAACCAAAATAAGGAAGGATAAAGATGGTCATTTCATATTTGTTAAAGGTAATACTCAATATGATGAGATTTCAATTATTAATATTTATGCACCCAACCAGAATGCACCTCAATTTATA
>CAUYON010056924.1:0-44531 GCA_963573935.1 Arctocebus calabarensis
CATTAAAAAAAAATGGAGACTTTAAAGCCTTTGTACTAACCTGGATGGAAGTGGAACACATTATTTTTAGTAAAGCATCTCAAGAATGGAGAAGCATGAATCCCATGTACTCAAGTTTGATATGAGGACAATTAATGACAATTATTGACACGGTGGGGGTGAAGGAAGGGGAGAGCAGAGAGAGGAAGAATGAGGGAGGGGTGGGGATAGGAAGAGCAGAGAGAGGGAAAGCGCGAGGGGGGTGGAGTCTTGGTGTGTGACACACCTTTTGGGGGCAAAACACGATTGTAAGAGGGACTTTTCCTAACAAATGCAACCAGTGTAACATGGTTTCTTGTACCCTCAATGAATCCTCAACAATAAAAAAAAAAAAAAAAGAATATTAGAAACAGAAAAAAAAATATTTTGTTTCATAGATTTCTGTAGTGCTCAAAGTGCTTTTATATACGTTATCTCATTCAATCACAAAAATATGCAGTGAGATATTATTAAATATAGCACCATAGTCAAGCATAGACTTGCCTAGAAATTATTCTCCTAGCTGTATGCCCAAAAGAGTTGAAACAGGTATTCACACAAATGCTTGTACATGGATGATCCTAGGAACACTATTGACTATAGCCAAAGATGGAAATGCCAGTGTCCATCAATGAATGAGTGAATAAACGAAAATGTGCAATATCCATGCAATGGAATTTTATTCAGCCATGAAGGAAATGAAGTATTGGTGGCATTCTACAATAAGAGAAGATTTTTGAAAGCATCACATTAAGTGAAAGAAGCCAGACACAAATGGCCTTATAGTGCATGATTCCATCTATAAGAATTATCCCCAATAGGCAGATCCACAAAGACAGAAAGCAGGTTAGTAGTTGCCAGGAGCTTGGGGGAGGGAGTCTGGGAAGCGACTACTTAATGAGCACAGGACTTCCTTGAACTGTTCTGGACCTGGACTGTGGTGATAATCATACAATATTGTGACGATACCAACTGCCATTGAATTGTACATTTAAAAAATGTTTAAAATGATGATTTTCATTTTACATGTATTGTCCAAAAAACAACAAAAAAAAATTCCATTTTTTAGATGGGAAAACTGAGTCTCAGGTATGCAAAGACTTACCCAAGCTCACACAGAGAGGTAGAGTCAGAGCTGGAGGTTTAATCATATCTGCAGCATTGATTAAGCTGATTTTGTGCTAAGTGCTGACATTAGGACAATGAAGGACGCGGTCCTTCCTTTCCCCTTTCTCCTCCCTACTGAGCCTCCTGTCCTGTGGTTTACTGGCTTTTCTCAGTGCTTGGGTGGACCAGCATGTGTCTGCTGAGCTCTGCAACTCCAAGCCACACCATTGTCCCAGTTTCCTGGATAATGAAGTGCTGGTTGTACTGGCTCAGTGGGCATGTGGTACACAGAGACATGGGTTGTTCAGGGACTGGGTCTCAGCTTTCCTGGTGGGTTAGCTCAGCTCTTTCCTCTATCCCAGCATCCATCCTGCAGTGGCTGAAATGCCCTCTTTTGTGAGCAGGTGGTCACTCTGGAGATTTGTTTTCTTCTAATCTTTATTCTCTTGTAAGAATGGAAAGGTTACCTCTGAAATCAGATCACCTGCCATGAGAGAAATCTGGGTGGGCATTCACTCAGCAATGGGGTCCTTTGCTCAAACCTATCTGTACTGATAGATTTTGCTGTTCACTATCCCTCCTGAAATCTGTGTTGACAGTTACTCAATCATTCCAGATTTTCATTCCCCAAACCTTTAACTCCTGGAGTCATGTGAGGTGCTATATAACCAGGGGTCTTTCCCTGGAGAGAGGGAGAGAAAGGGCACACTTCTCAGTTGAAACGGCCAAGGATTTATCATTGACTCCCACCTTCTGGTCCATCCTGATGCATTTCTCTCTTATTGAGTCTGTGGATTGTTCTAGGGTGTGTATCTCTAGATACCCCATTTGACTCTCTGGGCCTGAGAATGAGTTCTTGATGGCTATACTCAGCATGACAAAGGATGGACTTGGGACTTACCTATAAGTGACCATTCTACATTTGAAGGTCAAGGAGTCTTTCAACTGAGACCAAGATGCAGGGGCTTAGAGAAAGGTTCTCATTTGTGTTGTGTTCCTCATTCTTTCAGGTGGGACAGGTCCCCTGTGTACACTTCTTTCACCATGTCCCCACATACACACTGTTAGTGAAAAAGGAGTCTGTCTGCAGCATAGTTCTTACACCCCAAGAGGCTGTCCAGCGGAGAAGATGCACTTGTGACTCTGCCAATCTAGACATCAGATCCACTGCAGTTATGGGAGAGGATCTGGATATGTCCTTCTTTATCTAGATAAACCATCCGATAGGACAAGATAATGAGCTTACAGGTTTTATAGGAGGATAAATGTGAGATTATTTTGGTTTTGTAGACTAATGCAGAAACCGAAGCTGACGCTATGTGAATGTGCCTAAGTCAGTCCCACATTTTAGTTCATGCTCAATAATATTAGCCCTTTTATTTATTTATTTATCGACAGATTTTATCAGTGCTAAACAGATGGAAGTTGGATCTGTTCATAGATTAATTTGTTTCCTCCTGATCCATAAAGAGGGAATTTCTAGAGCTGGTGAAGGATTTTGTACATTCTAATTTCCCACTCCAGAGCGCCAAGGATCCATCAAGTTCTTCCTCAAGGTGACTTCTTTGCTTTCTGAAAAGGCCCAAGCCACACAGGCTCCCACTCTCCTCTTGGATTTCTGTGTGAGGGCTGAACTGCTCCAGACACCCCACTCAGCACATGAAAATTTGATGTGTGCAATAAAGCCTGTCTTGCTTAATGCATTCAGCCCTTTGTCCACAGGAGCTAATATCCTTGAGGGAAATGCTGTGATTTCAAATGAAATGTGGGAAAGGGAGGGTGAGCAGGGAAGATGGGACTCTGCCATACAACCCGCTATTCCAACCACTTAATAACCTGGCTAAAAGCCACAATCGATACAGAGTCATCGGCTGGGCTCCAGCCCCCCACTGTCTTCCCAATCAATCAACAAGATTTAGGAAGCCACCAGTTGGGGTCTATGTCACTTAAAAAGTGTGGCTTTCTAGACCCATTCTAACAGAGACTGATGAATTCCTCCTGGGCTCTCTGATTAGCTTCATTTGGAGAATAGCAGCCTATTGATGGGGCCCAGCTGTTAGACCTTTGAAATGTATACCTAGGAAAGGCAGACATTTAGTATGTGATCTACTCTTTTCTACATTTTTCTCACTAAACATAACTCTTCTGTGGGTTAATAGTACATTAAAAAAAATAGAATTGTGGCTGAGAGGAGGTCTTCATTGTGTGCCAGACTTTTTACATGCTTTTTACATTTATTTTAAATAAGGTATGTTATAATTTGTATAGTTATAAGTATGCCCTCATTTTTCATATGAGGAAATGGTGGCAAGGATGCCCTTTCCCTCAATAGAAGTCAAGAGTGAGACCCACACAGTGGGCCTGAGATCTCACCTCCCCTAAGAAACCTATGTGCCCTTGGCAAAGCTCAGGAAGGAGCCTACAGTCTCCAGACTAAGACTTGGCTTCTCCAAACCTCCTTCCTCATCTCCAAAGGCAGAGTCCAAGCCTAGACATCCACTCCATTCTGCACATTAACACTTTTGTCCTCACACTGCTGATTGTCTTGAGTCCTTCACAAGAAATATCGCTTGCTCCTTTATCTCTCTTCCTTGCCTCCACACAAAGCCCCAGATTCCCAGGTTACCATGTCTCAGCCCAGCAATCCCTAAAGGAACTCCACAGCCATCATTGATCTCCTACCTCTCCCCAGTTCATGGAAACCATCTATCGTGACCACCAGCATCCCTGGTCCATCATTAGCCAAATCTTTTGTCTTTAGCCTCTTCTGCATGGCCCCTTTTTATTCTCTAATGGGAATGTGGCTTTGTTTGCTCTGTAATGTCCTAAATCAATGATTTTCTACCATGAGAGGCTCATAGGTGTTCTGTGACAATTTGTAAAGATCATTAATTAAATTACTTTCAAAAGACGTTCAAAGCACAGTAAATATATTCTCTTTTTACTCTTTTTTTTTTTTTTATCAACATCATTTAATTGTGTCTTGGAAGTTTAACTATAGGTTCATGTGTGCCATGAGATAAGAGAGGTTGGAAAACACTGCCCTAAATGTTACTATGTTCTCTGCCACCCCCTCCCTCATTCCTCTGAGACTCCTTCAAGACCAGGATTCCCTTGACCTTCATCACAACCCCACTTCACTCTCCCAGGAACTTTCATATCCTGGAAAGCTTTCTCACTCTTCCACTCCATTCCCATCTTCATATTTGGTGATTTCCACTCACCCGTGGGTAATTTTCTCCCTTCTTGAATTCCTCTTCTCTTTTGAGCTTATATTCCACCTTACCTTGGCCATTCATTCCCAGTGCCTTATCCCAGAACTCATTACCACCAGTGATCTCAACTTTCCATAATCTCTGTTTCATGCAACTCTTTCTGACTGCCACTTCTTACTTTCTACTCTTAGTATCCAACTCTAAAAATCCTTCGACCTCACAGGGATGGTCATTCCACTGATTTAATCCTTTCCTTGTCCTTATCATCATGATGTTATTGCTTCTTTCTTCATCCAGATTAAATTTCACAGTTGACCATTATTCTCACTTCCTTGCAGGTGTCCTCAGCTATGTGCATATCACACTTTGTTGTACCCTCCCCCCCACTCCATGCCCACATCTATACAGCTTCATGTGGCTGGGGAAAAGCAAAATAAAAACAAAACAAACAAACAAAAAACCTTGTTTTGACTCATGATTGCAAATGTAATGCCGTGAGCAGTAACGTTTCTACTCTCTCAAACTCCAACCACCAAATCCATCTACCTACCAGCATCTGCACCATATGCTCTGCCTTCTGGCTCGCTTCTGTAGCACAACCATCTGTGCGCTCATAACAAGGCACTGCCACCCTTACACGTTCATCCTGTCCCTTCCCCCCTTCCTCTGTGACATCACATCGATGATTCTCCCCTCCGTCTTCTTCAGTGTCAGTTCTCCCCCTCTCAAGTACCCTTGACCCGGTACTTGTTCCATCCTTCTGTTGACTCTTTTCCCCCACTAGCTACCACCTACTTTCTCTGCTCCCCTGTGGACTTATTGACAGCCTCAACAAACAGATCATTGTCAGTGGAATCATTGGGGCAAATGCCTGTCAGAGCTGGTTTAAGAGAGAAGGGGAGAAGAGGAATTAGAAGCTGTGAGTCTAGACAACTCTTCCAAAGAGTTGTCTTCAGAGGGGAACTGCAGACTGTTCTTATGCCCTTATGCTCTTAGTTTAGTTATTTTAAATTTAGTGAGTTGAAGTCCTAGGAAAAGAACTTGGGAAAAACAAGTCTACATTTCTCTGATGCTCATTAGAAGCCAGGCATTTTCATAGGAATGGGAGCTGGATGGATGTAGAGAGAATGAAAGTTTGTCCTTTCTCTCAAAGAGTTAGGGCCAATTGGGTAAGACAGAGGTTGACAGGATGGAAAGGGCAGGGTGGGGACTTAACAGCATGCTGACAAGATGAGAGACCCTAGGACTTCAATCTGCAGATATAACTTTGCCATCTGATAGGCCTTCCCTATTTCTTTTTTAACCAGAGCTAAATGGAATCTTCCCAGGCGTACCAGTGTGGGGTTCACCTAGGGACAGACTTGGTGCTGTGTTGAGATAGAGCAGGCTTTGTCACACGGCCATGTGGTTTGGAATGGGCTGTGCTCATCTCCTGGAGCTCTTGTGGGAGACCAACCAACCACGTCTGCCTTCTCTTCTCATTTCATCTCTTGTATTCAGGGAATATTCTTCTCCCTTCCAAGGGATGAAACCAGCTCTCTATCCCCAGCTACTCTGGTCCCGCCACAGCAGGGATACCCAAGGATGTGTCCTGATTTTAATTTTCCCCTTTCCAATCTCTCTCCAGGAAATATATTGGAACATAATCGACCAATATTAGGTTGGCTCCAAAGATAATTTTGGTGGTGCTTTGATTCAGTTTTAAAAGTAAATTACTTGCAAATATCAATGTTTTAATCATCATTAGTAACTTATTACTAGCATTGTGCAATTACAGTTAAAATTTGAAAGCTAAACTGCAAGCATAGTCCCTCAAAAAGGGAAAGGGCCAGGGTGGGGCCTATGGTAAATTTGAGAATACATGTCTGCCTGCAGGGAGCAGAAGGCCACTGTCCCTCAATCCATTGCTGTCGCTAACTGCCCCGGCATGACCCAACTTCTGCGTTTTCACGAGAAGCTGGAAATCTAGATTTTAAGGGAAACTTGCTGTTTTTAAATATTGAAGACTAATTAAAATCTTCCAAAATGCTGCGCCTGAGAAGTCAAAGATGCCTGTAAGCGGAATTTGACCCTGACAGCTCTGCTTTCTGACCTCTGTGTCTGTGCATTCCTAGGGGTGGGGGTTGGGGGAGGGGCTTCCTCGCTGTCCTTCCTGCTCTGCGTCTACCTGAGATCTCACCAGCCTGCAGGTTATTATTTCAGCATGATGCCCTTACCTTGAGTTTCCTCCCTGCGGAATGGGGTGTCTAGGAGACATTGGGCTTCTGCATTGCCAGGAGGTGGGGAGAGGAGAAGAGAAAGCAAGGTTGGTGCTTTTCACAATTAACATCCTAACTAAGGGGTCACTGGCCTGGTGAAGAGTGTGGCAGAAGAGTCACTGTGACATTTCCAGAGCACTGAGAAGTGAACTTGTGAGAAGCTTGCTCAGCGGATTGTGTGAGCTTTGGGAGGTCTTGTGTTGTCACAGGGGTGCAGGCTCCTGGTGGCAGCAACGTCAGCATGATGGGCTTTGCAGGTGTGGGGACACTGGCTAGGTGCTGCTGGAGGGCCAGTGAACCTTCGAGGGGTGTGTGATTCAGGGTGCACTCCAGCTGGTTTACTGGTGAGAGGAGGCTGTTTGTTAGTGGGCAAGGGGAACACAGGCTAATGTGGGGCAGTCACCCAGTCTCCTGGGTTCTGTGCTAGAACAGCCACCACCGCTGTTCTGTCCCCTTGAGTGAGTGTCTGGAGTAAGGATGCAGCGAGATACTCACTCATTAATTCACTCACTCATCTGCTCACTCACTTGCTCCTTTATTTACTCACATACTCACTTATTCATTTATTCACTTCCTCAATTATTCACTCATTTGTTCCCTCACTCACTTACTTGCTCATTCACCCACTTATTCACTCATTCATTTCACTCATTCACTTATTCACTCTTTCATTCATTCTTTCACTCATTCATTCACTCACTCACTCACCTAGCTGCTCACTTATGCATTCATGCATTCACTCATTCACTTATTTATTCATCAATTCTCTTATTCATTCAGTCATTCACTTATACATTCACTAATTAATTCACTCACTCATTTACAGTTATAGAACACCTTTCAGCACTGTTCTAAACATTACAAATTTGGCAGGGAGAGAACAGTCAAGACCCTTCTTCCTGAAATTTACCTTCTGGTGAGGAGGGAGGGATGAGCAGACAATAAACATTTAGATATATCACATAATATGTATCTGGAGTTGATAGCTACTTTTAAGAAAAATAAAGTAGATGGAAGGGTAACAGCAATTAGATTGGGCAGAAGAAAGATAAAGGCCTCTCTGGGGGCTGCCATTTAACAGAGGTCTGCAGGAGGTGAGGGTGAAGGCTTGCAGGTACCTGAGGGGAGACTCTTCAGCAAGTGTGGAGGGCCCACAGGCAGGTGTGCTTGGCTTTCTGGGAATGGTATGGGCTCTCAGAGAGGCCCGGGAGAAGTCAGGCCAGCACAGGGGCCAGAGAGTGTTGGAGAGGAGGGCTTCTAAAATTTTTGTTGCATAAACAGAGGAAAGGAAGAAGGAGGGAAAGTAGGGAGCAAACGCAAGAAGGATGGAAGGAGTGAAGGCAAAAGAGTGTTTGTGGGACCTGATCCTGTGCGTGAAGCCCCATGGGATGTATGCTAAAGTCTATTTCATTTTGCAAGCGGAGGGGGGAATGTTGCATACAAGGTCAGGCTTTTTCCTACACTATGGACAATTCAGAGAAAGGGGGAGGGGAAGCCTGTGTTAAATTATTATTATTGTTATTTTTATTTTTACCACCAGACTATCAGGCAGTTTCCTTCTTGCTAAAATCCAAAGCGTTTGTTCCCATCTGGAGAGAAACAGTTTTAGTAATGTGGCAGTTTCAATACTGAGCCAGAGAAGTCATTTATGAACGGAAAAATGAAACATTTCTTTAAGCTTGGCCGAATGATTTACAGCCCAGAACGATCATATTAGGGGTTTGGTTAATACTATGCCTGCTTTCAAGCGGGAAGAAAATGGCTGTGCTGCTGGGTGCAGTCCCACTGAATAGCCAGCCTGTGGGTGCTGTCAGTCAACGCTCTCTGTTTTTTGGATTGGATGTGGATGGTGGTTCTGAGAGGCACCACAGGCCCCCAAAGTTGGTGTCACTGGGGTTGAATGAATAGAGCGTGTTGGGGCTTCCCTGGCTACTGAACTCAAAGCATAGTGCAGGGTGTGCTCTCTCCTCTGCATCTCACAAGTGTTACAACGTGCCCCAGAAGCAACAACTGCATGATTTATTAGCAAGTCTATTGCATCCTCTCCATCTAGATAGGGGACCATCATTGCTCCTAGGAAGGAGGGTCTTAAGTTCCTTGTCTTTTGTGCAACCCCCTCAGCGATTTGCTTCTTCTGTTTACCCTGTGAACCTTTTGGGAGGCCTCTCCCACGTGCCCCAAGGTGGCCCTCCATGTACTGTGCAGTGAACTAACGGCTGCTGGGGAAGGGACCTGTTTTTCCTTTTTCTCCTAGGAAGGAAGTGGCATTCTTCTTTCCAATACCATCGCTGCTTCTCCAGGAAGAAAGAGTTGATTTATCCAACCTCTAACATTGGAAAAAGAAACCTCACCTGTAGCTCAGCCCCCTCTTGCCAGTCTTTTGCATCCTGGCTATGCATAATCTCGGTCCTATTTCCTCCATGTAGTAAAAAATCCTGCCCTTTTTCCCTCCTGGTATGTGGGAGATGTTACATCCCAACCAAGTTCATTACCTGTGGCTCAGGAGGAAGCCAGTACACTGAGACAGTAGAGGTTACAGCAAAGAAAGAGTCTAATATCACAGGCACTGCTGAGGGAGACAGGAGGAATTTCTCAAATCCATCTCTTAGAGAATTTGAGAGAAAGGGTTTTAAAGATAGGCTGGTGAGCAAAAGGGTTAGGGAATTGGGTCTGACGATTGGCAAGGGATGAACTCACAGGGGTGGGAAGCAGAGATTATCTTCTCAATTGGGAGATTTCCTGGGTGGGGGATTCTTAAAGCTATTGGATTCCGTCCCACACCTATCCATGGGTCAGGCCTCAGTGGGTTCCCCCAGAATGCACAGCCTGAAAAATACAAGGTAGCCAGAAAGTACTTCAAAGACCAGTGTTAGGCTTTATAATAGCAATGCTATCTAGAAAAGCGTAAGTCTTGGGCTTTACCTTGGCAGTGTTGTCTGTCGAGGAAGTGGAGGAGTCACAGATCTGGACCTGTCAGGGAGGACAGTGCCATTGGGCAGTAACCAGTTACACCAGTAAGGAAATCAGGGAACAAATGGCTGGTTAGTTTTTTCTGTCTCTATACTTTTGTAAAAATCAAACTTTGATTACTATTTAAACCTTATGGTTCTACATTATTTCAATGTAGATGGTTTCAGGGAGATAAGTAAACTGGGAGGTCAGTTCCATTGAGAGGTAATTACAAGGAGCAAGGATTAAGCTTCCTTTTCCCCAAGATTTCCCACTGATAATGTGGTTCCCACTTGATTTTTGCCTCAGTTGATTCTGACCTTGAAGGAGGGAGTGGCATGATCATTGGTACCTTTAAATTCTAGCGTCTGTCTTAAAGGAGCTCATGATCTACTTGGGCAGATGGACCAGAAAAGCAGCAATCAGAGGTGTGGGTGGCAAGTAGAAGTGCTATGGCCAGAGGGATGAACAGAGTCAGTCAACATGGATGGAGGGAAACACAGGCAGTCAGCATGGCCGTGGGTATGTGTGGCGGGCAGTGAGGAGCAGGTGGAAACACTGCCCCAGAGAAAGGCAGAGACAGGGTTTTGTGGAAGAGTTTGGATTTACCCCAAGGACTATGGGGGGCCCTGAAGGGTTTTTTTCTTTTTATTAAATCATGGCTGTGTACATTAATGCAATCATGGAGTATAATGTGCTGGTTTTATATATAATTTGAAATATTTTCATCGAACTGGTTAACATAGCCTTCATGGCATTTTCTTAGTTATTGTGTTCAGACCTTTATTTTCTGCATTTAGTAAGCTTCACCTGTACCCTTCTAAGATGCACCATAGGTGTGGTCACACCAATTACCCTCCCTCCACCCATCCTCCCCCGTCTTGTCCCCTCTCTTGCCCCTTGCCCCATATTCTTGTACTATAATTGTGTTATAGCTTTCATATAAAAGCTATAAATTAGTTTCATAGTAGGGCTGAGTAAATTAGACACCTTTTATTCCATTCTTGAGATACCTGAAGGGTTGGTTTTTTTTTTTATAATTTTATTGAATCATAATTCTGTACATTGGTGCAATCATAGGGCACGATTCATATACATTCAGAAATGTTTTGATCGTACTGTTACAGATAGCCTTCATGGCATTTTCTTGAGGAAGGGAGAGAATGCATAAATCAAGCAGATTTGGAAAGCCGCTCTGACTCTGGGTACAGAGAAGAGCTTGGAAAGAAGCAGATTGGGAAAGTGGGAATGTTTCAGGAGACAACTGAAATTATTCCAGCCAAGATGAGGGTAGCCTGAACTGGCACATCGGCACAGGTAAAGTAGTTGAATTTGAGAATTTGAGTAGAAAGATCAAGAGAACTTGGAGCCCTTGATGACGGCCAGGTTTCTGCCTTGGCTATTGGGTGAGTGGTGCACCTTTCACAAAGCAGGGGACTTGGAGAGAAGAAATGAGTTTTAAGTTCCACTTTGCACTATTAGATGTAGATGTCAGTGGGACATCCATGGGAGAGGTCGCCTGGCAAGAAGCACATCTCAGGGAGAGATCCGGGCTGGGGCTGACGGATGTGGGAGTCATGGCCTGTGTATGGCAGGAGAGCTCACCCATATACAACATGTGGGACAAGAGAAGCCAGGGAAGACAGAAAACTCTGAGGGCTGCAAGGAGCAGAATGACTAAGGTTCAGGCAGAGAAAAAGGAAGCAACAGAGTCAGAGAAAGTACAGTCGAGGGAGTAGAGAAAACCAGGAGGGGCTGTTTGATTTAGTGTCTATGAAGAAGGGAGGAGCATGTCGCCCAAGAGAACATGAACTTGGTGAGCATTAAAGGACTATTAGCATTTTGAGTCCATTAAGGCAGATGGGGGCAGTCACGGTCCCAGATGTGGGTCTAATTACTGAGTCACCCCAACCTTGATGTCCCCGGCTTTCCTTTCTGACATTGCCTCTTCTGTGCCCAGCATTTACTTTAGGTCACCTCCTTAATGAAGCACCAGGCGGTTCTGAGCAGATGGGCATACTCAGGGCCTCTAAGTAGGAATTTCAGGAAAGGTCTTTTTAGCTTCATTTGCCACAAAATAAATTGCTATCCATGTCCCTGCAGTTCAGGGACTCCGGGGTTGGTGGCTAGAGACGCCTCCTTTGTCTCTTCTAAAGGCTCCTCCCCACTCTCCGCAGGTTCTCTCGCCAGTCCTCCCATCAGACACGTCTGTGGAGCTTTCCAGATGCTCTGGATTCCCTGGGCCCCACCCTGGTCCACCTGCATTAGCATGTCCAGTGGTGGCACAGGCACTGACATTTTTAAAAGCTCCTGCGGTGTTTGTGACAGGTAGTCAGGACCATGAGCTACTGAGCTAGCCAGACTCAAACCCCACGAGTCCTTGACCTTAACCAAGTGAAAGAAGCAGCCCCCCACAAAGGGAAACTCCTGCAAAATTGGAAGTCTTATACAAAGTAATTTTCTTTTTCAGCCTAGAGTCTCTAGGAGAAGTTGAAGTGTCCTTCATGGGGCTGGACGAACTCAAGGAGGACTTGGACAGTGATGGGCTTGTCTGCTGAGTTCTCCCCAGCCTTGGCCACTTGGACAGCATTGCTACCTAAAGAGCCAAGAGGGAAACCTCAGCAAATGTTTGGTAATAACAAAGTGTCAGGGGAAGGGACTTGACACATGTGCACCCCACTATGAAGACTCCCACGGGCCAGAGGTCCAGGCCTTCTTGCTCTCTGGCTCTCATGCTCTGAGGCCCATCTTCATCTGGAGAGAGGTCAGAGGCAACGTGCTGGGAATCGTGAATCTGCTTTAATCATGCTTTAAGGCTTTAATCATCTGCTCAAATCATTGAAGTTTTGCTAGGAAAAGATTTGGGGGTTCTGCACTCTCCTATACAACCCAACCAATTCTAAGCTCCAATGAATCAAAGAATCATTAAGCTCTGCCAGTGGGTTGGACTCCTGCTTATGCCCTCCAGTCACTCAGAGTCAAGGATCAGATGTTTGTGTTTATTCCTTTTGCACCAGTCCTGTGGGTACCTGTTCCCGTGAGCAGTGGTGCCCACAGGCAGGGTTCTTAAGGCTTCAGAGGGCAGGAGGACAAGCCCACCTGGTTCCTAAGCTATATCAGCTTTAAAACCCCACAGGAGTTACCAGTTTTTTGTTTTTGCAACAGCCAAATGAGCTTTGTCCTATGCCCAAGACAAATGGTAATTCATCAAATCCACTCATACTCTTTTTCCCTTGCTTTTTACCCAGAGAGTGCAGCAAAGAGGTTATTAAATCCTTTTATAGGGGTGAAATATAGAGAGAAGCTGTGTGAGCCAGCAATGCACTCCAAGAATGTAAGTAAATTTGCCATGCTTGATCTCACTGTTACGAAGCCAAATTTGCTGCTCTTTACAAGATAATGCTCAAAAACATATATTCAGCACACAAAGCCCCTAATATTCCCTGCTGCTCCCAACAATAGGCGCTGAGCTTCCTGTTTTAGCTCATATTTTTCTGAATAAGAGGAAATGTACGGACAATTTTCTGTTCCTTCCTCCTGTGCCTGGAATTTCAACCAAACCCCTAGAACGTTTGTCAGTGGTTCTTCCCCATAGTTCTGTGTTTCCACTGGGTCACCGTATTTATCCACATTTAATGGCACAGGAAGTCCTACTTTTAGAAACAATGCACGCTTAGAAACTGCGTCTCAGAAGTGACTTGCATACTGATGAAATTAACTGCATGTTTGATAATTCTGCCATTGCTTATTTAAACATCAAAGGAATATCTCCCAAACTCTGTGCAGTTCATGTGATTTTCACCACAACTGTGCAAGATAGAGATTAACTCCGCTTATAGCTGATGACACAGTGACAAGAGATGTTACATTTCTGCTCAAGATCAGAATTAAAATCTAGTCAATCAACCAATCAATGTATTTATTTGATTGAAAAGGTCATATGTAAAAATGAACAGATAGGGTACATGTCAAATCTATTAAGAGCACAGTATATATATATATGTAAGTAATATATATATCATATAATTTTAATGCCACTATTTTACTTTCCTTCACTCTAAATTTACTTACACATTATCCTTTTAAGAAAAGGGATTATAAGTCAGTTTAAGGAAATGCATATAATCTAACAAAATAAAAACAATGAGACAGTGAGGCAATCTCTCATTCTATGGCTTTATAAAAGAATCTGTATCAGGTTCACTTGTAAGCACAGTGTTCCTAGCTAAGAAATGACCTCATGGGTGTTTTGTTTCTCTAGTTTTTCCCTGTGACACAGAACCTGGAATATATTCATTCTTAAAAAACAATGAGCACCTTCCATGACTTGGCAATTATGAATTGGGCTGCAATAAACCTTCTTGTGCAAATGTCTTTGTTGTAAAGTGATTTTTGGTCATCTGGATATATACCTAGTAGAGGAATTGCAGGATCGAACGGTAAGTCTACTTTTAGTTCCCTAAGTGTTCTCCAAACTTCTTTCCAGAAGGGACGTATTAGTTTGCATTCCCACCAGCAGTGCAGAAGTGTTCCATATATAATCACCTGCACTTTCATATGAAAGATGAAACACAATTATAGCCCAGAAAGAAGAAGAGAAGAGGAGGGTGAGGAGAGGGGTGGGGGTGGACGGGTGGTGGGAGGGTAATCTGTGAGACCTCACCTATTGTGCATATTGCAAGGGTACATGTCAAATATATTAATAGTGGGGTATAAATGTCTAAGCACAACAATTAAATAAGTGAGGTGAACATTATGTTAGCCAGTTTGATGTAAGCATCCTAAATTGTATATAAAGTTGGCACATTGTACCCCATAAATGCATTAATGTACACAGTTATGATTTAATAAAAAAGAAAGAATTCCAAGAAAACTCTGAAAAAGAAAATCATTAGAAAAGAAAAGCAGGATGAGCAGGTGGCGCACAGAGGATTGATAGGGCAGTGAAGATACCATGTGCGATACTACATTGGCGGATACCACTTGTTCAAACCCACAGACCGCAGTCACTAAGAGCCTGCCCTGATGAAAACCTTGGACTTGGATGATCATGATGTGTCAATGTAGGTTCACCGATGGTAACACAAGCAGCATTATGGGGGGCGATTTATATAATGGAGTAGGTTATGCCTGTGAGGTAGTCAGGGGACCTAAAACATCTTTAAAATTAGTCTTCAAATGCTGAAAAAAGAGAATAGCTTGACTAGGTATTAGAATATATCAAAAACCCCCAATACTTAAGTAGTGTGGTATTGATCCTTGAATAGCCAAGCAGACCAATGGAGAGGAAGTGGGAAGCAGTGATGTCCAGTGGGCATGTTGAGGAAGGAACTGACTGCGGGATTGGAACCAACAGACAGATGGCCTTGGGGAGTGGTCCCTTTCTCTTGCTTTCCTGTCACCCTTCAGCAGGGCTTGTGTCAGTGCCACGAGGGACCTGAGTGTATTCTGCAATTCTCATTCAGAGATGAGAAAACGACAGTGCAGATGTGAAGGCTGTTGTTGCTTTTCCTGTGACACCCTGATGGGGTGACATTTCAGGGTATTAGTCAATACTCTGTTTCCTGCCTGGTGTGGTGTGGCTGCTGACCTCTCCCCATTCCCGGCCAAATGGGGTCAGCCTGCCACTGGCAGCAAAGGGCTGGGCTCTGCAGTATCAGCTGCAAAAAAAACCCTTGAAGGTGGAAATGTTTAGGTAGAGCTAATTGAGGGGACATTTGGCAATGTCTAGTGATGTTTTGGTTGTGACAACTGGGGGTGGAGGGTGGATAGGACAGCTCCCCACAGCGAAGAATCACCTGGCCCACAAGGCCAAGAAAGCCTGTTCTAGAAAAGAGAGATGAAGGGTGAAAAGAAAGAACATTTAGGACAGAAGACATGGAGGAAAGGGCAAGAAAAAGAAGGAGCAGTGGGAAGCATGGACAGGTCCAGGTCTCTGAAGCCGAGGGGCCACTTTAAGACAAAGAATATATTCTCCCACCAGGAAATATATTTGCTTTTGGAACAGCATATTTCTGACAGGAAAGGGCTTCTGTCTTTGCTAAGTATATTGGTGGAGAACAAATCTTTCACTTACAAACTCATTTGTCTGGTGCAATGGAGAGAACATTCCGTAGACTAGCTTCTGGTGCCAAATAAACAGGTCTTATTTTTGCTCCCGCTGTCCTGGTGCTTTCTCTGCTGAGAACAGTGGTGCGTGTTCATGTGAGGACACAACTCTGGCCCTGCACCTTGTTGTCCAACATAAGACCCTGGTGATTGGTACAGTAGATTAGGATTCTCCTCAGAAGCAAGTCCTGTATCAGAACAGCTAGCAATCGCTTTGGTACATATGGAAGCGATTATACACCATGTAAAGAATATGTCCTGCTAAACTCAAACTGTATTCTTCACTCAACTTACCTTTAACTATATCTCCCAAATGCTCATGGCCATCCTGGTGTCCTACTAATAGGACATTGATAGTATCTACTACTATCCTGGTGTCCTACTGATAGGACTGATAGTATCTACTGTCCACAGATATGAGCGGAGGTACAGTAGAAGAGAAGTCAGACTAGAAAGTGTGGTCCTAAGCCCTTGAGATTAAAATATTTGACTTTTGAAAACTTTACAATAAAAACATTGCTGGGTTCCTCCCCGGAATGTGGAAATGGGCTCTGTGTGTGGAGAGTGTTTAAGCTTGAATTTCATTAGTTTACAGTAAGGACACCTTAGCAGATAGCTGTTGCTTGCTCCATTCTCTGCCCTTCGTGGTCCTGGGTCTAGTAAAGAGTATTTGTGAATAAGGGAGGGTGCCAAGTCATTCCTTGGCTTTGAACCTGCAAACGCTGGTCATGTGGATCAGGCAGGCATACTCTGAGACCTAGACCCCCTCTTAGATTTGTGCATTTGTCGAGGGCAAAAGAACAAGTTTCCCAAAATTCCTCCCAGTCCAAAGTTGAGAGACAAGAAGGGTACAAGGTCTTCAGAGACCACCATGTTGGCCTCAGAGCCATGCAGTAGGGCTCTCAAGGGGGAGACAGCCAGAGTTGGATGGAAAGAATAAACAGTGCCCCAGAATTTCTTAAGGGGGGGTCTTCCTTGTTAAGGATCTCAGAACTAGCTTTCCTCAGGAGAACTTGCTTTGCTTCCCATGGCCAGAGCCAGCTCTCCAGACAACACCAAGAGCATGAACAAAGAGGACACAGGCGTATACCCACAAGGAACCAGCTCATGAGACACCAGGCAGAATGGCTCCTTCCCCGCCCTGTTGGAGCTGAGCCAACTACAAAGGTGTTCTCCCTGCTGTCACCCTGAGCTGTGGCCAGCAAGCCCACTCAATGCCCTGGGAAGATAGATGTGGTTGGGAAAAAACGAAGATGCAGAGAGAAATGGCATTGTTATAATTTTTAAATTACACCGAGAAAGAGTTAATGATCCCAGATTTCATTTTAAAAATCATGTTAGAATCTAAAATCTATGAAAGGATTCTATTATTTTCACTTACTCCAGGGCAGATTGGAGGCTCAGAACCAGAAACTAAAGTCAGCTCGAGAAATTAAGAAAGCTACATTTCTTTTTGCACATTGAAGTCTGAGATTCCTGAAATATTTATTATATCTTTTAAATCAGCATCTGAGCTACTGGTACACCACACAAATTTCTTAATTACTGCCTTCTGATTGCACTTCCTAGCCCTTAGCTGTGTTCTTCTTGAAGATGGAAAGAGTTGAGGAGCTAGGAGGAGTGATATTGGAGCTTTGGAGGTGTTTCTTGGGGACAGTAAATATGGTGAACTCTCCAGTGAATAGGAGTGGGGTGCAAGCATTGATTGCTGAATCTCCTCCCCTTTATCACCGTCTAGGCTCAAGTCCTGCCTGGAAGCAAAGGTGAAGATGGGGCAAGGATTGAGGGCTCTTGGGGGGCCTGGAGGCTCTTTCTCCCTCCCTAGGAATGGGAGCTTCCCTCTCGGGACCAAAGTGAAGACTGTCTGGAACAAAGTTATTACCTGTAAGCAGTGATTCACGTTCTTCACAATTCAATATAATGCAACATTTTCTGCTCAGACTTTATGGGAGCATTGAAAAAAAATTTGTCCTGAAAAATTGACTCGTTCAACACAAAGATCTCTCAGTGCCAAAAAGCCTAGCTTCCACCCCCGGAAAAGCCAAATTTTCTCTATCGGCTCTCAGATCAGTTACGTTTAGCTTTGAGGGAAGGCAAGGAGGATTTCTGTGAGGAGAGAAGTTGTGAAGGTGGAATGGGATTTCTCAGCAAGCTGAGGGCTCAGATACGGGAAGAACAACCAGAAACACAATGTTCTGTAGGAAGTCCGTATAAATCTTACCCCGCACCCAGAGTCTCTAGTCCAGAAAGAGAGCTTCTATTCTGCTCACTCCAGAGATCAGAGCTCAGGGGAAGGTGGGAAGGACAATTTTTGCTTCTTCCAATGAATACCTTGCTGATTTCCTGTCGTTCTGTGCTTCGTGGGGATACTTGCAAGCAGTCCAAGGGGTTGTAAGAGTTGCATGCTGTAAAGATAAAGTATACAAGAGATGGGCAGCCTTTTCCCTCTGTGGGTGAAAGTGGAGTAGCTGATTCCGGCTTGTGGCTATTGAGAAGGCTGAGCACTTACACTTTGCAAATGAATCTTGAGGCGGTGCAGTGGGGAAAAGATGGCGTGGGCATGCCTGGTACCTGCCGGAGGGGGGTTGTGTGTAAAAGGCAGTCTGGTAGCCCCTGGGGAAGGGGCAAGGGGCATCAGGGTGATGTGGTGAGACAGCTCGGATTAGGACACCAGGACACCTAGGGCTGATTCCCAGCTCTGCCCTTTCTTGTTCTGTGAGCTGAGTCCAATAACTATATATCTTGTGCCTCAGTTGCCAGATCTATATATTTCATTCATTTCACCAATATTTACTAAGTCCCTGCCCTGTGCCAAGGCTCTTTAAGACAAAAGAGTTGCTGCTCTTGGCCTCAAGTTACACAAGATCTGCTGGGTCAGATGAGGACGGCCTCTAAGGACCCCTAAAAAAATAAATTAATAATAATAAAAAAAATCTTCCCCAGTTTCCTATACTGTCTCTTCTACATGGATGGCCTCCTTGTCTAGGTGCCTAGCAAAAGTGGTGTTTAGGCTCCTAACCCTTCATCTTCCTTCTTCTGGAGCCCCAACCCATCCCCAGCCTTCTCAGGTTCTCCAAGGGCCACTGCTTTCCCCATCTCCCACCTGCGGGTTTCCCTTCATGCCATTGCTGAGTCTGTGTGGGCTGGTGGGATGAATTGATTCAAACCAAGTTATTTATTATTGATTTGCATGTTTACACATTTGATCGGCTACTCCTTTCAGGTAACATTTGCCTATTAACAGCGATTTCCAGCACATTGATCCACACATTGATCTCAAGAAGGATTTAATAGGGCTTGAAAACTCATTGATTACAGAGGAGAAACAAAGGGAAGGAAAATGTCGAAGATGAACACTATGGGTTTGGGTCCAAGTGATTAAAGAAAAAGATGGTGGAATTAGCAGATGTGGGGAATGGAGTGGGGGAATCATGTTTTCTTTTTCTAAATTTATATTTATTACTCAAATGATATATGCAACTATCACCTCCCCCAAAACGAAAACACTAGTCATTATTTATACCTCCCAGTAAACCCAATTCTCTTCATTGAGGATAGACTCTTACTATTTTGAGAAGTATTTTTACAGACGTTTCTCTATTCATTTAAGAACTCAGAAGGGTGTCCCAACATAGTTTATATAAGTTAGCAATCATTGTTCTTTTTCGTTGATGCCTGGATTCCATAGTCGGGACTTGCCATAGTTTGTTTATCTATTTATCTGTTATGCTTTATTAATATAGTATTGGGTAGTTGGCTTCTTTTGCCGTTGGAAATACTCTCTAGTGAATGTCCTTGTGTCTGCTGGCTTTACAGACATGCAGGTGTTTCTCTATGGTAAATGGGTAGTTTTAGTACTTACTGTCCCATTGCCATCGAGACATGTTGCTTCCTAGTGGCAGTGGCCATCTGCACAGCGAACTGGTGTCTGAGAGAGGAGAATGAATTTAGTTTGGAATATGTTAGTCTGAAGTGTCAGCGGAGCAGCTCCACTTGAAGAGCAGTGGTGCTGGGAGAGAAGGTGGAGTGTAGGTTTAAGAGTGAAGGAATGAGTTATACCAGCTACTCCATAAACTCTCTGAGGTTGTGAGGAGGTGGGGGTGGGGGTGAATAATCAGAGCAAAAGATTACGTGATTGGTTGGGGGTGGGGAAAATTTCCACTATTATGGAGAAAGAGTTTGGATAACAGCTCTGAGTTACAGTTGCCCTCGGTTTATGGAGACCAAAGGAGCTGTCAGGACATGAGACTTTTGCTCCTAAAACAGTTGTAGGCAAACCCAGATGAGTTGGCCACCCTACTGAGTGGCAGGGTCAGTTGCAGGGAGGAGAAACACCATTTCCTCTAAAACTGCAGAAAAGGAGGCCCAAATCAGGTGAATTGTAAGCAACCAGAAAATTGTCCCAAGGCTTAGCTTCTTTGCTGGGGAAGGTTTTTGAAACAGTGTAGGACTCAAGCTCCAACACCATGATTTGGTTACAAGCAGCAGAAAGCTGCTATAGCTAGCTTTGCAGGACACAATGTATTAGAAACTATTAGAGAGTCACAGAGGGAGGATAAGCTGGCCAGATGCCCATCTGGAAGGGAACAGAAGTGTAGCTACCATTTTGAGGCAGGTACACCCTGGTCAAGAAACTGGAGCACGGTTGGCCTGGAACTGCCAACACTTTTAGTTACATTCACAGAAGGAGCATCCAACTGGCCTTGCCCTTTAACTGACCAGGGGAGGGTGGACACCCTGATGATGACTCCACATGATGAGTCCAGGAGGAGAGAGGAGACTCCCTGAAAGGAAATTGGGGTGTTACAGGGAAATGGAAATTGATGCCAATGAAAACACATTAATGGAGTTCCACACTCAGTCCCTAAAAATTGGTGGTCACTTCCTGGACACTCCGTGTGCCTCACACATACATTCTTGTCTGTGTACAGGTGTGTGGACACGCTGTGTGCATGGCAGATGCTCAACCCCACTACCACGCTGGGTGCATAAATGGATGGATGCACTGCAGGGGCAAACACTCCCCGTTTAGCAGCGAGGAGGATCAGGTGTTGTTCCCATACAATCAATCCAGGGCACCACAGCCCACGCAAAGTCACAGTGTCTGTCCTCATGCCGGCGCTGGTCTCACAAGAGGGCATAGAAAATGTCCTAGACTTGCTGACACAAATCTGCCCCATAGATATGAGCACTTTATATAACTGACATCTTCCTAAGAAGTTGTTCTTAAGCTTGTTTTTTTAGAAAGATAAAATTTTAGATTCAGTAGGGGTTACTTGCTATTTATAGGAATTATCACAGCAAATCTTTTTTTGTTATATATGTTTTATAAATCTAGGTTTCCTTTGTAGATTGGATTTCTTTAAAGCAGACAAAACCCCCTGTTCGGGGAAGGGTAGGCTAATCCAAGTTACTTTTTTAAAAAAGCCCTTAACTTCTTGTATTAAATTTCAGATATATGCACCACCACTAATTGCTGACGAAGTGTTTCTGAGTGGAGGCCCTGGAGGACCATTCTGGAAGCTCTCTGAAACCCATTGGTAAGTGGCTGTATCCATCTTTATTCCAACGATTAATGTGCTGAAGTCTTTAAAATCAGTTTGTTCTCCTAATTCCCTTAAACAGGATTTATGCAATCTATTTCACTTCAGAAACTCTTTTGTTGCTGGGAATGCAGGCATGAACTTTACTCCCAATTCAGAAAACTGATTAACAAACTTTAGGGGTAATTTCAGATAGCAGTACGTGGAAGCTCTGAGCACTCCTGGCCTGGGGACACTCAGCTCGAGGTGGGGGGAGCCACCCAGAATGCCTGTGAAGGGGTCGGGTCTGAAGCCAAGCATACTCTGGCTTGCCATTAATTCGCTTCTCTTTTATTCTTTTGGTCCTGTCACTGCTTAAGAAAATTTTGCATTTTCCTCATGTAGGATGGACTCTCCAGTGACGCCAGCCTGCGTTCCTCTTGATGACCCAATATTTGATGAACAATATTCCAATGTTCCCCCAGTAAACAGGGTTTGTGTCATTTCGGCATTTGTCTTTTGCTGCTTTTTATTGGGGATCACGCATGAATACAGGAAAAGTCTCAATGCCAAGGTTGTGGGCCCATCTAGACATTTCCAGTGCTTATAGCCCAGAGACTTATTTGATGTCGGTGCTTTAAACAACCCCCAATAAATGAAATGATTGGATAGGATCTCTAAGGAAATATATCTCCAAACTGAGGGCACAGGTTCAACATGATGTCAAAATATACTTCTGGTGGTTGGATGTGAGATATCTCATTACCTGCTCATGACGTGCTGGCCTAGAGGTCAAAAAAGCCTTGACAAATCTCCATTCGGGTTGGTTTCTGCCTGTCATGTGTCACACAGAGGCCAGCCTGTTTAGCAGAAAGAGGGCTCATTACCAGCTATACCTCTGACAGCTGAACTTAGAGACGGCCCCTTGCACAGTTGCTGCTGCCGCTCCCACCAGAGCCCTCGCCAAACAGCACATGCTATACTTCCCCGAGGAACCCAAACGTGGCCTCACGAGCTTCAACTACGCATGGGCTTATGAATTGAAGCCTAATTAAAATCTGGGTTTAGATCATGGGGGGCTTAGGAGAAGCATTGCAACCTCTGACAGGAGACAGGTTCTGATGTCCGAGGATATTTCTCTTAATTCTAAAGATCTGACATTCTATTGTAGCTGGGTAGGAAACAGCATTGCTGTTTGCCTTTCTTTACATTAAAAGAAAACATGTGTATTTGTATGTAATACATACCATGCTTTGTTTTAGCCTGATGTTGTTTTCAGCTGGTCTTGGTGACGGTGTGTGTGGAGCACGGTGACCTTGCCCAGGTAGGATCTTAGGTGCTCATTCTGGAAACCCCTCTGCTACTAACTGTAGCTGTCACTCAGAGTGAACTCGCCAGCTGATCAAAGCTCTCCTCTTTCCGAACATAAAAATGAAATCTGAAAAGCAAGGCCATGTTGCTGACACCTCTTGGGCAAAGCCTTTTATGAAGGGGAAATGTCAACGTTGGTGGGTCGCGTTTTTATCTCCTGCCCGGGTCCTGGCAGCCCTGCTGGTAGCTGTCAGCCACTGAAAGGCACCAGGAGTGTGGAGAATCAAAGCTCCCTCTATCCACCAGAGAGTTAAACCCCAAAGGGCATGTATGGAATGATTACTTGGAATGCTGCAAGGGGCTTTTGATTCTCTTTCAGGTCAGCTTTGCTGATATCCAGGGGCTAAGTATAACTGTAAGCATGTGAATTTCAATAAATATGTTTCCTTCAATTACCCAGCTGGACAGTTTAGTTCACCAGACCCTGCAATCACACAAAAGCTGCCAGGGAATTGTGATTTAGATAATTTCTAATCTCCTTTTTGCTTAACCTGCAGGGGCTATGGGCGGCCTCAGAGACTGGGGGTGGGAGAGGGAGGAAGGGGGTAGGACAGAGTGGGGGTGCGTAGGGGGAGAGGCTATTCTCAGCCACCAGCAATGGCAGGTCCATGGCTCAGCCTCAGGAGCCGATGCTGTGTTCATAGTAAAGAGGCTGAAAAATATTGCAGAAGGTGAAGGTGAAGTGGGTAGGGGGCTGGAATGAGGGGGTGGGGTGGAGAATGTGGAGCAGCCTCAGAGGTGATAAGACACAGAGCTGCTCGCCAGTGTGGGTGCTAAGAAGCAGAGACCTCTGCTGCTCCACCAAAAGCTCAGATTTAACCTGTGATCTTAAGCTCAATCTTGCTTCTGCAAATTTCAGAGAGGCTTGCCTAGTTCAACAGGTGTCAGCCTTTTAACCTGTTTGCAAAAGCAGTTTGGCAGGCCATACTGCACTACAGCGCTGCCGGGGATGTCTGCTTGACTAAGCAAGTTAGCTATGCAGCAGATCTCCGCACAAGGTACTTGATGAGGGATTAACAATCAGGGGGCTCTTGGTCATCCTGGAAAAATTACAAAGCACAGTGGAAAAACAGGGTAGAGTAGGACCTGTTGTAGAGGAACTGAGTCAGTCACTGTGACCTTGACCCTCTCTAAGGGTGCACATGTGGTCCAAATGGCAGCATGTAACAGACTCCTGGGATCTCTTTCTGTTCTGAAGGATCCTCTGATCCTCCCTGAGGAGTTTCTCTCTCCTTGTAAGACACAGTCTTAGGGCAACATCCTCAGAGTCCTGCCATCCCAAGAGCCAATCTAAGCCACGTAAGTGTGTGGTCTCCACCCCTTGGGCTCGGACTGATACTAGTCTGTGGCCTGTTAGTAACTGGGCTGTGCAGCAGGAGGTGAGTGGTGAGCAGGGCGGCCAGTGAAGCTTCCTCTGTATTTACAGCCGTTCTCCATCACTTGCATCGTCACCTGAGCTCCACCTCCCGTCAGATCAGGACTGGTGTTAGGTTCTCATGGGAGCGTACACCCTACTGTCAACTGTGCCCATGAGGGATCTAGAGGGCTAGTGTGTGCTCTCAAAATCGTCTCCCATGAAACTGGTCCCTGGTGGCAAAAAGGATGGAGATGGCTGAGATAGGTGATCCCTTCTCAGGAAAGAGACTATATACTGGATAAGGCACTCCAGCAGCCAGGTCCTGACCACATGCTCCCATGGTGGGACAGGTGTGGTACCCAGGCACTTTCTCTGGAACTGCTTTGGTTTCTGCCATTTCTAAGCCTGGCCTTACAAACTCTGTTCAATCCTATTCCACCTCAATATTCCTTATGCTTGGCTTAGTCAGAACTTGTTTCTCTTCCTTGCAAATGTCCAGGAGACCTAGCCCTAGCTTGGAGCCCATAGCATAATGATTATGGCACCAGCCACATGCACCGAGGCTGGCAGGTTCCAGGCCAACCTGGGCCAGCTAAACAACAATGACAACTGCAACAACAACAACAAAAATAGAGGTGCAGGCCTCATTGTGGACTTGTTTTCAGAGCAAATGTTTCAAGGTAGAGGAAGAGGAAGCTTTTCCAAGGATGTTTTAATGGGATCCTGTAAACATCTATAATCTAAATAATTGTTAGTGTTTATAAAAATAAAAAATAGTGGGTGTTGTTGTGGGCACCTGTAGTCCTAGCTACTAGGGAGGCTGAGGCAAGAGAGTTGCTTAAGCCTAAGAGTTTGAGGTTGCTGTGAGCTGTGATACCACAGCATTCTATCAAGGGCGACATAGTGAGACTCTGTCTCAAAAAAAAAAAAAAAAAAAAAAAAAAAGAAATAAAGAAAAGAGAAAAAGCCCTATTGGTAGGGGCTTATATATATTTTTAATTAAAGTTTTTTATTAATTCCAGGGAAGGAACTTTAGAGACCAGAGAATCCTCTGTGGTTTTACTTTTGCTTTTATTTTTAACAGATGAGGACATGAAAGAGACTCAAGGGCCAACCTGCCTAAGTTTCCAAGTCTTAACGTGAATTCAGGACTTCAGCTGGGGCCACTGCCCTTCCTGGTACAACCCACAGGTTCCCTTGCTTGAACAATCTGGTGCCTTCATGGCTGGTCAGGGCCTTCGGCTCGTGAGAGGTGGGAGTAGGAGGATCTGAGGGTACAACATTGCCAAGTCTCCCTTTCGGCAGTGTGGGCTGACTGGCGTGTGTGTGTAGAGAGAGAGGAGCAGGGGGAGCTGGCAGGGCCCCGAGGGAGGGAAGGGGACTGTGTGTTACAAAGTATTTTCAACTACCCTTTCGCTTGGTCAGAGGACCTATGCTTATAATAGTTAGAAGTTGCACATATTAAAGGCACATTAATATAAATGGGAAATAAATAAGCAATAGCCACAACATGTACGTTTCAAGATCACCTTGGAAGGCAGGGAGGTGGGGCTGGAGTCTGCCCTGGAGATGGTCTTTCTCCCTCTGCATGGTTTCTCAATTCTACAGCTCCCCACCCCAGCTCAAGGCTCGTACCTGCTGTCTCTGACATGCACTTCGGGCCCTTGGCAGGAACCTGTCCTCGGACAGTCTCCAGGCCCTGGGGGGGAGCAGCCTTCTATGAGTGGCGGCACTAACAAGGGTGACATTGCCACTTCCCCATCTTGCTGGCTTTGCCTTCCTGCAGTGTCCCCGGACTGAGCTCCTGGGATTCCTAATTAAAATGCTGATGGTACTTTATACTGACAGTCATGTCTGGAGCTGAGAATCATCTCTCTGAAAAAATAGGGTGCCTTTGGATCTGTCTTAGGGGCCCGTAATCTGTGTGAATGCAGGCTGCGTCCAGTAGACTGCGGGCATTGGATGTTAGAGAGGCATCTGAGGACATCACACCTTATGACAAGAGGTAATTTTGGTGATACCCCAACTGCATTCATTTGTTCCACTGCTTACTTTAATCTGAGCTGCCTTCTTTAGTGCTTGGCACTGGGGTAGATGAGGATGCAAGGGTGAGCAAGGAGGCAAGGGCTCTGCTTTCTGGGGATCCCGTTGAACTGGATCTCTGTTATTGGTGGCTTGCCCTGCATCTACATAGGTCATTATGAAAGTTTTGAAATGCACCAAAATCAAGAAACGTAAAATCCATGCAAATGGAAACACATGAAGCCCTCCCAGCAACACCACTAAACCTTGAACTGGTGAATCAGAAAAAATGTTGATGGTATTTCTTGGAAATGAAATAATGGCCCATACTATAGCCTCTCCTAAAATGTTTGTAGTGACCTATGTATTTCTCCTTATCTTGATAATTAATTAACCTTAGTCTCCTCTTGAGGGATCCTCACATTTTCTAGGCCCAGGGATTTGGAGGAAGGAGCCCATTTCACTCCCTGGCTCTGGGCTGGGCAGATGCGTGAGGCCTGGCCCATCAGAGCACAGACCAGCATCATTTCATGTTGTCCCAGACATAAAGATTGGTTCAAGATTGGAAGATGGCCCATGTCAGTTCTGGAACTTTTGTTGGAACTCTTGGTACAAAGGAGTTTTCCCTTCTACCAGTGTTGCTAAGAGGTGAAAGCCTAGAGATTCTGGGGACCATCCTTGCTACTCTCTGGGGACAGCCTGCTAGAGAGCAAAGCCAGGAAAGAGGAACATAGCGCTGAGAGTTGTGACTGTAACAGTGGGAGGGAGGCTGAGCATAACCAACTTCATTTTGCTGCTGACCCCCTGCAGTAATATCCTTTAGGTTAAAAGTTTCTGCTGAGCCCTGCACTTAGGCTAGAAGAAAGGTAACAATTGCCCTGTTCCAAAACTGACTCCTGGGGAGATGAGAATAATGCTATGGTAAAGATTTTAGACCTTTGTCCTCCAATGTTACTTGACCACGAGAAATGAAATTTTACAACCTCCTTAGACCCTCACTGACAGCCAGCTTCTGAGGCCCTCAGTTACCTCTTGCAATTCAACCTCCCTTTTTTCCTTTTCTTAATAAAAAGGAACCTAAAGTTCATACTAACTTAAGATGGTTCTTTGAGACATTAGTATACCATCTTCTGAGTTTGCTGGCTTTCTAAATAAAAGCCACTTTCCTTGTCCCAACACTTTCTCTCTCGATGTACTTCTATCTTGTGGCAGGTGGTACAAGCTTATAGGACGAGTTTGGTTCCTGAATACATCATACAAGCACCTAGATCCAATGATGCCAAATCTACTCAGGAATCTTTCAATTGCTAATAAAGTTTCTTTCTTTCCTGAGCCACCTAGAGATGGCTTTCTGTCTTTTGAAACAAAAACACCTGTTACTAAAAATAAAGAAAACGTGGAAGCAAGATAAGGTGATAATTTATGCCATGTGGTTACAATAGACCCTCACAGAAATGCCTTTGAATCTGTGGATGGAGAACTCACCCAACTTGAGGAATTGGGGGGAAGGACTCCAAGAAGAGGGACTATGTGAGCTTGTCCTGAAGAATGAGTGGGGATAGTCCAGGTAGGAAGTCATTCCAGGGAGAAGGAAGAACACAGATAAAAATGAACTAAAATTCAGTAAACACAGTATTTTTAAAGAAAGTGGCATAACATTTCATAAAGAGAGTTCAAAGTTCTAAGATACTTTGCTTAATAACACTTTGGGGTTTAAAAGAGGGAAACGTTTGTTTTATGGGGAAATTAATGAAGTTTTTATCCTTTTATGATGCCATGTAACTTCTGTTGTCTTGGTGCCATGACTATTCCCAGGCTCCTGCTGCTAGTTCTTTAAGAATTCCAGAAAGGAATGTGCCCACGGGAGAGGAGAGGCTCTCCAGAAAGGTTTGACCAACCTGGATGTTCATTAGCATCACTGAAGAGAGTAAAAATACGGACATGTGGACCCCCAGTTCTGGCCAACTCAAACTCCAAGAAGGGTCTCGTGGTTTATTGAGGTGTCTCTGATGATTTTGCTGTGAGTCAAGTTTGGGGGTACACTGAATCTAAAGAGAGGAGAAAAATATAATGGCAGTACCAATATGTGGAAGTTAAACATGTCTGGGACTCTATTCTATCATTATTTAGCCATGCTAACATTTTATTACTTCACGTGTAAAGCAGAAATTATTATATTCTTTCATGTACCATTCAGAAATAATTGTGAGGTGCTTCCTAGATACTGGATGCTGAGTTACGTAGTTGGGATACATCAGTGAACAAAGAGGTGAAGATCACTGCCCAGCAGAGACAGAAAATAACTAAATGAGTAAGTTAGATGTGTGGGAGAACCGAGGACAGTGGGCCAAGGGAGACTGCGCTTGCAGTGAGCACGTTGTAGTGCTACCTAGGGCTGCTCAGGGGAACCTCACTGAGAGGGGGAGTTAAGAAAGAACATCATTTGAATCCTCATATTAATCTGAAGATTTTTAAAAAAAATTGCCAATCCCAAAATTAAAAAAAAAAAAAGAACATGAAGGAAGAAAGGCAATTAGCTGAGTTGTTATCTTCTGCAAGAGCATTACTGGTAGAGGGATGGGATACTGGGTTCAACTCTTGACGTCGGGACTGGATTCAAGTTTTTGGCCTGAGAAATGGTAAGAATGCAGCTATTATACATTAAAATCAAGAAGCAGTTTGCAGATGGAGTGAGTTTCAGGTGGGTAGGAGAGGGTCAGCAATTCAATTTAGGACATGTTGAATTTGAGATATCTATTAATTGTTCAAGCGGAGATGGTGAAGATGTTGAATATATGGATTTGGAGTTCAGAGGAGAGGTCTTGCATGGAGAGATAAATTTGGGATTCACTATAGGGGTGTTTTTAAAAAGTTATAACTCTAAGAACTCCATAAAGGAATGGAAGAGACAGAGATGACAGGAGTACCATGTACTGAATCCTGGAACTGTCCAACATGGAAAGAGAAGGGCGAAGAGAAAGAATCAGTTAAGATTAAATAGCGAGGTATAATAGAAGTCCAGTGAGGAGCAAGAACGATAACACTGTTGATGGTGCAAGTTAAGATGAGGGCTGAGAATTGACTATTGAGGAGGGGATCACTGTTGGCCTTGACCAAGAACGCTTTGTGAGATTGGTAGGATTTTTTTAAAGAGAGTGTGAGTTTTCATCATATGATCATTCTGAGGATTATGTTGTAATCGTTTTAACTTTGTATAAATTGATCAATGCCAAGGATGCTGTTTAGGAATAAATCTTAATCCTCTTTTTTGATCTTGAAACACTTTCCCACCTCTTCATTCCAAGTGGAAAGTATTACCCAGTGTTACATACAATACCGAACATAAATCTAGAGACTCTGATTGGGATTCTGTTGAATTTATAGATCAAGATAGGAAAGAAGACACAAATTGATAATTGTTTTTTTTTTTTGAGACAGGGTCTCACTATGTCACCCTCAGTAGAGTGCCATAGTGTCATAGCTCATAGCAACCTCAAACTCTTGGTCTTAAGTGATTCTCTTGCCTCTGCCTTCCCAGTAACTGGGACTACAGGTGCTGCCACAAACAAATTGACATCTTAATATTGAGTCCTCCAATCCATGAATATGGACGATCTCTCTACTTAAGTCTTTAATTTCTTCCATCAGAGTTTTGTAGTTTCTGTATATAAATCCTGAGCACATTTTGTTAGATTTACATCTAAATATTTCCTTTTTTCCACTGCTATTGTAAATAATATTGCAATTTTTAAATTAAAAATTTCAACTTTTCACTGCTGTTATATAGGAGAGTGGTATAATTTTATATAGTAACATTTTATTCTGTAATCTTGCTAAACTCCTTTACTAGTTTTAAGAAAATTATGTCAATTCTTTGGCATTTTTTATCACATCATCTGTGAACGAAGACAGTTTTATTTTTTTTCCAATCTGTATACCTTTTGTTTACTTTTCTTACCTTTTGCACAAGTTAAAACTTTCATTATGATGTTAGTAGTGAATAGGAGTGGCGAGAGAGGCATCTTGCTTTGCGTTCAGTTTAAGGGGAGAAGCATCCAGTTTTTCACTATTAAGTGTGACATTAGCTGTAAGTTTCTTTCATAGCTGTTCTTTGTTAAGCTAAGTTTCTCTCTATTCCTAGTTTTCTGAGAGGTTTTTTCTTTTTTCTTTTGAGACAGAGTCACTTTGTTGCCCTCAGTAGAGTGCTACAGCATCACAGCCTCAAACTCTTGAGCTTAAGCGATTCTCTTGCCTCAGCCTCCCTAGTAGCTGGGACTACAGGCGCCCTCCACAGTGCTAAGTAAAGTTTTTTGTTAGAGGCCATTTCCAATCTGGTCAACCTGGTCTGGGTTCACATCCTCGCAGGCCTCCAGACTTCAGACTCCGGCTCCTCCTGTCCACATTTTATACAAATGTCCACATACCACCTAAGTCTTCCTTACATTGTGCTGTCTTCACGAGGCACCCCTACCCAAAAACCTTTGATGGATACCTTCTTCCGAGTGCATAGACTCAAATATTCTAACCAACACTTTCTTGTCTATTCATTCTAACTTTCTTTTCTTTTTTCCATGGTTACCAATGACCTTCACATTGGAAAATCAATGGCCCCTTCAGTCTTCATCCTGCATAACTTTTTCCTGAAACTCTTCTGAAATTTCCTTAGGACCACTCTATCCATTTCTCTTCTTCTCTCTTTGATGGCTTCTGTTCAGTTTCTCAGATGACGCCTGCTTCTTTTTCTTTCTGCCCAACTCTTAAATATTGATGTTTCCCTATGTCCCATCTGTGGTGTTTTCTCCTTCCTTTATGTATCTTTCCTTGTGTGATCTAATTTAATTCCAGAGCATCAGCCACTATCTATTTGTTGTTCATTTATCCATGTCTTTACTCTAGAGTAGTGGTGTCCAACTGGGTGTGTGCCAACTGGTCTCTTGAGGTATGACAAGAAAATATCACATGTATTTGTATCTAAACAGTAAGGAAGAAAATAACCTTTATAACTATTTAATAAATATATTGACATACATATTAATCATGAACGAATAGACATATACTGGGGGATACATGCTCAAAAATATATCACTGACAGGGGTGTGTGGCAGAGAATCCTAATTATCCCTGAAGATATGTTTTCCTTTTCCTTCATAGCAATAGACATAAGCTGTGCACATGGCTGCCTGGAATAATGACTACATTGCCTTGCCTCCCTTTCAGCTAGAAGCACCCTTCTGAGCAATTTTTGCAATGTGAGGAGAGGTGATGTATGCACTTTTTTTGGTTATGCCCCTAAAGGGAAGAGGTTTGCCCTTCCTTGCCCAATGCATCCTTTCTTCTGGCTAGAGGACAGATGGTAGTGAGCCATCTTTGGTCATGCACATGTAACAAGAACCTGGGAAGAACCTGGGCCCTGATGCCTCAGAGCCCTGCATCAGCCCTTATGCCAGTGATTGCTTATGCTTATGAGACAAGGAAACCTTATCTTGTTTCACCCACAGTTATTTTGGGGTTTTGTAACAACTGCTGAATCTGTATTCTATGAAATATAAGGTATGTGCAGAGCCTTGGTCTGGATTGTTCTTCTGATCTCCCACCCCATACATACACCTGGCATCTATAAGTATATGATGTCTGAGGCAGAACCCATTATATCCCTCTCCCACCACGATCTGCTCTTCCCTGATCCCTGAGCAGGGTTCATCACATTGCTACTACTGGAGCAAGGTTCCCTGAGGAGTCCTGGCTGAGATGCAAAGCTCAACGTCTAGCATGGAGGGCTAGGGCCCTTTAGGGTGTTGATCTTCATGGAGTGACATCCTCTAGGCTTTTTGATTTCAGGCTAACAGGAAGAAAGAAGTTATTTGATTTTTTTTTTTCCATATAGTCTCATTCTGTTGCCCAGGCTAGAATGCCATGGTATCAGCCTAGCTCACAGCAAACTCAAACTCCTAGGTTCAAAGAGTAGCTCAGCCTCCTGAGTAGCTGGGACTACAGGAGTCTATCATGGTGCCCAGCTATGTTTTGTAGAACTGAGATCTCACTCTTGGTTAGGCTTGTCTTGAATTCCTAACTTCAAGCAATCCTCTGGCCTCAACCTCCCCAAGTGTCAGATTAGAGGAGTGAGCCCCTGCACCCTGCTGAAAGAGGTTCTTTCTGTGAATCTTCAAGGGAGTCTGAGGGATATATAAATGAAAGGAGGTGGCCAGGGCAACAGGGGGAATGGGAAAGCGGGAGCTCTCTGCCTGTCCTCTTGGGTGGCTCTAGGGCTCTGATAGGGAAGCTGTTAGAGGCCTGAGGCCGAAAGAGCTGTCTCTGCAGGCTCAGTAGAGACTGAGCTGCCTCAGTTCTGGGAATCCGTGCAGAACAGAGGGGCAGAATAGACCCTTCTCCCTGCTGTGAAGAAGGCTGCCCTGCTCTGACATTTCAGGATGGGTCGTGAGGAGTACATTTAGTGTGGACATTGGTGTTTCATGATGAGGAGTATTCCCCCAATGGGAAGGGACTAAACAATGTTGTAAAGGCACGTGGCCACCCTCGCCCCCACCTCAGCCTTTTACATTTCCACACTCTTTTGCTGATTGAGATGATGATTTAAAGCCACAATATGATGGTAGCATGGGTCTCTGCCCCACGGAGATGAAAACCTAGGAGAGTTACCCAATTGGGAACATCCCAAACACACGTTGTGAGCAGAAATTAATTTTTAGAGATTTAGGGGTCATTTGTTGTAGCACCTGTCATTTATTATTCTAACTAATAGAGGTCTTTAGTGGCTTTGTGAATGAAGGACAATGACAAAGGGGAGGTGAGGTGGAGAAGAGGGAACAGGGACCTTGTGTATTGATCAGAGTTGGCTGGTGTGTTCTCTCTAGGTTCTCTCTAGGGAGAGAAGAGATCTCATTCACCCCTACATCCACATGAGCTTTCTCCATCAAGGATTTTTACTTTCCCTCCTTCAGGCTCCCATAGGGGCTTGTGTAGACACTTTTAAAAGTCCACACATTTCTATTTCTCTCCTCTCTCCTTTTCTCTTTCTCTCCCTCCCGCCTCTATATGAAAAATATAAGTATTTCTGTATACATACTACATAGACATTTTTCCATATAAATTTTCAAAACAATCTATGCTTAAGACCCAAGCAAACTCATTTAATCTCCTGGAAGCGTGCACTACGAAATTACAAACTGCATGGGCTTTTAAGAAAAATTGCCTTTTTCTTTTGAGATAATTGCAGATTCACACACAGTTATAACAAATAATACAGAAAGATCCCATGTACTCTTTACCCACTTTCCCCAATGGTAACAGCTTGCAAAACTGTAGTGCAATATCACAGTGAGGCTACCGACAGTGAGGCATTTCCACCCACCCAGGTATCCCCCATGCTGCCTGTGTACACTTCCCCCTCCCCCTCCCAGTACCCTCTTAACCCTTAGCAACCACTAATCTGTTGCCCATTTCTAAAATTTTGTCATTTCAAGAATATCTTATCAATGGAATCCTATGGCATGATACCCTTTTGGGATTGGCTTTTGTCATTCAGTCTAATTGTTGCTTGTATGCAGAGTTTGTTCCTTTTTTATTGCTGAGAAGTGTTCCATGGGATGGATGTTTTACAGTTTATTTAACCTTGCACCTATTGTTTCTGGATTTTGGCTATTATGAATGAAGCTGCTGTAGTATTTATGTACAGAGTTTGTGTGGACATGAGTCTTTATTTCTCTGGGATAAATGTCCAATTGCTGGGTTGTGTCATACTTGAAGGTTTAGTGGTGGCATTTTTTAATAAAACCACCCAACTGTTTTCTAGAGTTTTGCTATATTATTTTACTATCCTACCAGCCATATAGGAGTGATCCAGTTTTTCTGTATCCTTGTAAGCAAGTGATGTTGGCACTTTATTTTAGCTATTCTGCTAGGTGTGTAGTAATATATTGGCTCTACTCTATACTTCCTTAATGGCAATGAGGTTGATCATCTTTTCCTAAGCTCATTTGCCATCTGTGTAGTCTTCTCTGATAAAATGTCTCTTCATGGCTTTGCCCATGTTCTGGTTTTATTGTTTAACATTTAACTTGGTTGTTTACTTTTTTCCTGTGGCGTTTTGACAGTTCTTTATATATTCTAGATACTAGTCCTTTCTCCTAGTCCTGTGATTTGTAGATATTTTATTGCACTATGTAGCTAGTCTTTTTATCCTCTTTTATGGAGAAAAGCTTTTGAGTTTGATAATGTTTGCTTTATCAATTGTTCTTTTTTATGGGTTCTATTTTTGGTGGCAAGTCAGAGAACTGTTTGCTTAGTCCTAGATCCTAAACATTTTCTTCTGTGATATTTCTAAAAGTATTATCCTTTGACATTTGCATTTAAGTCCATGATCCATTTTGAGTTACTTGCTATATAAAGCTGTGAGACAGGTCAATGTTCATTTTTATTTTGTTTACGGGTGCCAGTTGCTCCAGGACCATTTGTTTAAAAGGTATCATGACTGGCTCGGCGCCTGTGGCTCAGCGGGCTAAGGCGCCAGCCACGTACACCTGAGCTGGCGGGTTCGAATCCAGCCCGGGCCTGCCAAACAACAATGATGGCTGCAAACAAAAAATGGCCAGGCGTTGTGGCGGGTGCCTGTGGTCCCAGCTACTTGGGAGGCGGAGGCAAGAGACTCACTTGAGCCCAGGAATTGGAGGTTGCTGTGAGCTGTGATGTCACAGCACTCTATCCAGGGTGACAGCTTGAGGCTCTGTCTCAAAAAAAAAAAAAAATAAAATAAAAGGTATCATGACTCTATTGAATCACTTTCACATTTTTTTGGTCAAAATCAGTTGAGAATACATGTGTGGGTCTAATTCTGGGTTCTCTATTCTGTTCCACTGACCTAGGTGTTCACCTCTCTCCAAATACTAAGCAGTCTTGATTATTGGCACTATATGATAAACCTTGAAATAGGGTAGATTGATTCTTCCAACTGTATTCTTTTTCAAAATTGTTTTCTGAGAAGAACTGACATTTTTACTATGTTGAGTTTTCTAATCTATGAATACCATATGTCTTTCCATCCACTTAGATCTTTCTTTCATCAGTGCTATGCAGTTTTAGCATAAAATCTGCACATGTTTTGCTACATTTACAGTGAAATCATTTTTGTTTTTCTGAGCAATTAAAAATGGTATTGTATTTTTAATCTTGGTGTGCATACGTGCATTCCATCTTCCCTAATTAAACACAATGTCAACCGTAAGTCCTTTGGTAGATGTTCCCTATCAAGTTGGGGAAGTTCCTCTCTATTCCTGTTTTTTCTGAGAGTTTTAAAATGGATATTAAATTTTATTGAATGCTTTTTATGCATCAATAGATACAATCATGTGATCTTTCTTCCTCTGCTTGTTAATAGGATATTACTGATTGATTTTTAAAACGTCGAACCAGTTTTGCATTTGTAGAATATGCTTCATTTGTGGCATAGTATATCATTCCTTTCATAAATTGCTGAATTTCCTTTGCTAATAGAGGGTGTCCATAAAGTTTGTGTGCTGAATTTCGTTAAGGATTTTAATATCTGTATTCATACAAAATACTGGTGTGTAATTACCTATTTTTGTCTTTTGTCTGATTTTGATATCAGGATAATATTAGCTTTAAAACGTAAATTGACAAGTATTCATTTCTCATCTATTTTCTGGGAGAGATAGTATAAAATTGGTGTTATTCTTGTCTAAATACGTGGTAAAATTATCCAGTGAAGCCATCTGGGCCTTGAGATCTCTCTTTTGAGAATTTTAAAATTATGAATTTAATTTCTTTAATAGTTTAGGAGTATTCAAATTAGATTCTATTACATATTGAGTTGTGGTAGCTTGTGTTTTCCAAGAAATTGATCCATTCTATTTAGGTTACGAAATTTATCTGGGTAGAATTGTTTGTATTTCTTCCTTATTCTCCTTTTGATGTCTGCAGGGTCTCTATTGAAATCTCCTATTTTATTTCTGATATTAGTAATTTGTGACTGCTCTTTTTTGGTCAGTTTTGCTAGAGGTTTGTCAATTTTATGGATCTTCTGAAGTATTAGCTCTTTGTTTCCTTGACTAGAAAAATGTTTTCTAGTGCTGTCGCTTCTGCTTCTATCTGTATTATTTTCTTTTTTTCATCTTGATTTTGGTTTATTTAGTTTTTCTTTTCCTAGATTCTCAAGATAGGAGCTTAGGTTATTGATTTGAAAATTTTTTCTCTTTTCTCATGTATGCTTTTAGTACTTTAAATTTTCCTCTCAGCACTGCTTTAGCTGCATCTCACAAAGTTTTATATGCTGTATTTTCATTTTCATTCAGCTCAGAGCATTTTTAAAAATTTGCCTTCATCAACAGTCATGTACACAAGTGATAGTAAAACTCTGGAAACCAAACAGGTGGGAGGTGGGGATGGGTAAATTCACTCCTAATGGGTCAGTGCACACTGTCTTGGTAATGGGAAGTTATAACTTCTCAAATGGCACAAAAGCAATTCACATAACTAAAACATTTGCACCCCTGTAATACTCTGAAAAAAAGTTGCCTTGAAACTTCCTCTTTGACCCATGCGTTACTTAGAAGTACGTTTAGTTTTCAAATGATTAAAGATTTGTTCTTTCTCTTTCTTTCTTTTTTCTTTTTTTGTTGAAAGAGTCTCTATTTGTTGCCCAGGCTGGAGTGCCATCACATCAGCCTAGCTCACAGTAACCTCAGACTCCTGGATTTAAGCAATCCTTCTCCTATAGCTGAGACTATAGGCATGTGCTCAGGCAGGTCTTGAACTCCTGGGCTCAAGCAATCCACCTCCCTTGGCCTCCCAGAGTGCTGGGATTACAGGCATGAGACCGGTGCCTAGACTTACAGTGACAAATTAAATAGCAGCAGCAAAAGAGGCCAGGTGTGGTGGCTCACACTTGTAATCCTAGCACTCTGGGAGACCGAGGCAGGTAGATCACTTGAGTGTTACCCTATCTCTAAAAATAGCCGGGCATTGTATTGGCATCATAGCTCACAGCAATCAAACTCTTGGGCTCAAGTGATTCTCTTGCCTCAGCCTCCCAAGTATCTAGTGCTACAGGTACCTTCCACAACACCTAGCTATTTATTTATTTATTTTTGAGACAGTATGTCACTTTGTCACCCTCAGTAGAGAGTCATGGCATCATAGCTCAGGGTAACCTCAAACTTTTGGGTTCAAGTGATTCTCTTGCCTCAGCCTCCCTAGTAGCTGGGACTATAGGCATCTGCCACAGTGCCTGGCTATTTTTAGCGACAGGGTCTCGCTCTTGATCAGGCTGGTCTCGAACCTCTGAACTCAGGCAATCCACCTGCCTTGGCCTCCCAGAGTGCTGGGATTACAGGCATGAGCCACCATGCCCAGGCTCTGGGTTTTTTTTAGAGATGGGGGTCTCACTCTCGCTCAGGCTGGTGTTAAATTCCTAGGCTGAAGTAACCCACCCACTTCAGCCTCCCACAGTGCTGTGATTACAGTGTGAGCCATTGCGCCTGGCCAGGGCTGTACTGTACTGTCTTAATGCCTGAGACTTAGACTCAAATGGTCTAGAAGAATGACACACAGGTAAACAAATTTGACAAGATGTTAATTGTAGCCTGTGAGTAGATGTGCTATCGTTGCATTATTCTTTGAGCTTTCCTAAATGTATGAATTTTTGTGATAAAAATATTGAGAGATGGAAAAAAAGTCAGTCTTCTAACCAGAGCCCTCAGAAATCAACCTGTTTCTCAGGCTTATGAAGAAATATTCGCAGTTTTTCTCTTGCTTGTGTCTTTCTTCATGCCCTGTCTAGTTCTAGAAAAGATTTAGGGTGACTCCTGCCCTCCTCATCGACTTGTTCCTGACACACCAGGAGTCTGGAGGAGGGCAAGGAAGAAGGCAGCCTCCCCGTGCCCTCTCAGAACTGGCCTGTGCGTGGATTCCTGGCTACACAGAGGAAGACAAGGGGGTGAACACTCAGATAGACCTGGATTTGATTCCTGGCTTTGTCACCGGCATGGACCTGAGCCAATGTTGCCTCGGGGTTGAGAGGGGTTGGAAGTGACCATGCAGGGGAGTACTCAGTCAGCAGTGTGGCTCTCGGGGATGCTGGCTGGCTGTTCACCAGGGTCCAGAAGTGTGAGGTTTTTAGGTCCTGGAATCCCAAATTCTCTCACTGGGGAGTCAGGCAGGACAGAAGAAGAGGAACACCAAAGGAGATGAGAGGAAGGAATAGTTAATAAGCAGATGTAACAGAGAGAATGGCCTGAATGAAGGTAGAATGTTTTGTGAGTTGTCTCTTTATAACGCCTCTACTCTTTCTTGGAATTTAAAAACCTGCATCCCTGCATGAAGCCAGTAATCAGAGGGGTAGGGCATATCTTTTGTATTTTGGACTACAGGAGATGGCTCAACAGAATTGTCTGGTGTGGAGATCATGAAATTGAGGTTGTCTTCCCTGGAGATGGTTATCAACTATAGTTAAACAGCAATAGCCCCAAGCTAAAACCTCCTTTTGAAATCTCTGTATTTCTATTTATAGATAGGACAATGGCATTTTAAGATGCTAGTATGCCATACTCTGAATTTGCTGTCAAATTAATCAGCAAATTAGTGGTTTCCTTCTGCTTAAACCACTTGTCCTGTTCTTCTGATGTAGCCTCAGAGACAAGTGCTTAACTTTCAGGCACTTGGGGCTTTGGGCTCTGCTCAACTGTGTGTGACTCAAGCAGAGCATGGCCCAGGCTTTTCTTGTTTCCTTTCTCACCAGCTTCTTTCCAAATGAGTCGATCCCTTAGAAAACATTTCCATGATGGTTTCTACATGGCGTAGTCCAGGATCACAGTAGCCAACCCTCTCCTGTCCATCTGCCCTCCTCTCACTCACAAGTCCAGCTGCTGCAAGGAGGTGGCTTGGTCATGTGACAGACAATCACTCAAAAGGCTTCCAGAACTGAAGAAGACACCTCTCTTGTGGCAGGAAGCTTGGTGGCCAGCATGATTATCTACAGAAGGAAGGAGCCAGTGAGTTGTACCAATATGTTCAAAGCTCCCAGAGCAAATTTGCTTCCTTGAAACCACAGCCAGGGTGGTCATTAGCCTGGCCAGTTGCAGGGGAGAGACTACTAAATGAGAGTGGCTTTGTCTACAACATAGAAATTCATAAGCCACAGAATCACAAGTGAATGGCGCCCTGGGCTTTGTGTCCAGCTAACAGGAGGAGGGATGAGGCTCTGAGCCCCGTGAGCCATTCCTCAGCCAGGGAGAGGAGTGAAGAGGCCTGGGGTCCCTCCTGGGACAGTACAAACATCTCATGGCACATCTGAATAGTGTGGTCAAGAGAGCAAGACCAGCACACCCCTTTCTTGGAGCATGTAGGACCCCGACCACTGAGAAGTGATTTGAGAAGTGTCAGAAAGATCCCTCAAGCCACAAAGCCTAAAATTCCACCATTAATATACTATAGTTTTGGGTTAAGCATTGCCCTTAAAAATAGCAAATATCCCTAAAAGAGCAAGGAATAAAGTCACTAGCCCAACCCCTCAGAAGAATATCAACAAATAGTTACGGGGCTCCTTCCCTTCAACCAGGCCCAGCACTGGGCTCTGGGGATAAAGAGTAAGACAGAGCTCCTCTCCCCTGGCGTTTCAGTCTGCATTGGGCCCAGCAGGTAAACAAGCAATTAGAATGCAGTATGATAAAGGCTGCTGCGGTTGATGGGAATCTGGAGCTCCTCAGCTCTGCAGCAGCCTGAGGCTGAGGTCAGGTGGGGGGAGCTAGGATGGAGAGGAGGAGGAAGCAAGGTGCCTAGGCACTAGCTGGGACATTTTACATCACCTTTGTAGGCCAGCCAGGGGCAAACTGGGTGGAGTAGAGACATCAAAGATGAAGGCACTCAGGGAAGCAGCCCTTGGGCAAACCTCTGAGGCCTGTTCGCTGTGCAACCTGCAGAAAATCACTTTTCTCTGACCCTTGAGTCCCCATCTGTTCCTGAGAGATGGGATGAAGAGGCCACTGTGGGGACTTTCCTGGACCTGCCCTAATAGAGGTCCTTACCCTTTCGTTTGCATCAGAAACACCTGGGCCAGGCACTGTGGCTCATGCCTGTAATCCCGGCACTCTGGGAGGCCGAGGCAGCAGGAGTACTATGATTACTTGAGTTAACCTGAGGAATAGCCAAAACCCCACCTCTACTGAAAACTGAAAAATTAGCCAGGTGTGGTGGCATGTGCCTGTAGTCCCAGTTACTTGGGAAACTGAGGCAGAGGATTGCTTGAGCCTAGGGGTTTGAGGTTGTTGTTTGCTGTGATGGTGCCAATACACTCTAACTTGGGTGACAATGTTAGACCTCGTCTCAAAAAAAAAAAAAAAAGAAAAAGAAAACGAAACACTTTGGGTTGCTTGGCCAACCCTAGACTTACCACCTCTGTCTATAGGGGCAGGGCCTGGGCATCTTATTACCAAACGTGTTCCAAGTGAGAGCTAAAGCTCAGCCCTAGGAAAGCAGCAGGGATGGAAGCGAGCAGGGAATGCCAGGGAGACGGAAGCTTTCTTCAAATCTCAGAAATCCCAGGTCTTTATGAAACTGTCCAAGTTTAAAGGAATCACCTGAGGGAGTGGGGGAATTCAGAACCTCCTACTGCTGGATTAAATGAGGTAATGCTACCAAGCCTGGGGCATCAAGGTCGAGCTTAATAAAGATGCACCTTCCCCACTCTCACTCCAACAAAGAGGAAGGTCTGAGAGTTGTGGCAAAGCATCCTTAAATGTCTCCCAAGAAGGAAACAGGAGGGAGTGGTGGGAATTAGTGAAAATCCTTTTGCGTTCTCTTCATTTGCCTATCTGGAGTAGAGGGGCCTTGAAGGAGGAGCGAGTTTTCCATTATTGGCAAGGTGAGAGAGGCATCAAAGAATTAGAAAAAAACTGGGGGTCTCCAAAGGCTCTGTGGAGAATAAGACTTCTGGCTTCCCCCAATCGTAGAAGGGCAGGTAGAGAGACAGTGTCTCAGCAGGTTCAGGTTCATGGCCAGGGCCATCTTGTTGCTGTCTAGATAAGGATGAAGCAATTGACCCCAGCCTTGCTCTCTGATTAGTGCTCAGGTACCCTCAGAAAACATCCAGCATCATCAGTCCTGACCCAAACTGGCTTGATCCAGGCTGGGCTTTCAGTGAGCCCTGGGCAGGGGTCAGAACAGCAGGTGCCAAGAGGACTTGGGGTGGGAAGGAATCGGTGAGTCAGGGGCTGGGCCCCACAGGTGAGGGATGGCAGAGGGTGTTCCTAAGTAGGTATGGCACCCCATCTCCCTACCCTTGCCCATGCTATTTGCTCCATTTGAATGTCTATCATTTCCTGGTTTAACCTGGTCAAATTTTTCCCTCTTAGAGTTCCATCTCTGCAGTGAAGCCTCAGCCCTTTTTTAGTCAATCATTACATTTTACAAAGTTTTTTCTGAGCCACAACCAGGGGCCAGAACATGTGCCGAATGAGCAGAGATTCTCACCCTCAAAGAGCTCAGTTAGAAGGGGGTGGCTGATGGGTAAACAGCAAACACAATGCAGACCCAAAGGTGGGACTGAAGGAGTGAGAGGCTTTGGAGGGCCAGGAAATCTTCATGTAAGGAGTGTTGTAGGCCAACAGCCCCCAAAAGACTATCTCGGCCTGTCTCAGCTTTGGTCCCCAGCGTGCCCCCTCCCCTTGGGTTAATTCTGAGAACAGAACGAGGAAGATCTCTGAGTTCCCAAAGACTCCTAGCCACAGGTAGAACAATGGTAAAAAGTCACTCAAGCAGAGTTTCCTAGGGTACTGAGTTTCCCGAGCCAAGCTGTCCCCGTGCCAACTGCCATGCAGCAATCCTCTGAGCCAACTACCTGATTGTGACCCTGCCCTGTAACTAACTACGTTCTGCTTTTGTACATGCTTGCTTTGCCACATCAGCACAAAAAGGGTATAAAAATCAGCTTGTACTGCACTTAGGGGCCGTTTGCCCTTTGGGGCAGTGACCTGCCTGCACAGGTGTAATAAATCATTACCATGTGATTTGAGTCTAAAGTGGGGTCTGTGTTTTCTTATGGATGGCAAGAGTTACAACAGGGGAAGGTGATGTCAGGGCCATCCTAGAAGGTGAGGGGTGCTCTGGGGTGGACCTGGTAGGTTTTTTTTTTCTTTTTTGCAGCTTTTTTTGGGCAGGACTGGGTTTGAACCCACTACCTCTGGCATATGGGGCCAGTGCCCTTACTCCTTTGAGCCACAGGCACCACCCAGTAGGTTCATCTTTTTTTTTTTTTTTTTTTGCAGTTTTCTTTGGCCAGGGCTGGGTTTGAACCCAATTACCTCTGGCATATGGGGTTGGCACCCTACTCCTTTGAGCCACAGCCGCTGCCTGGACCTGGTAGGTTTTAAGAGGATCTACCTTCTGAACGGAGGATAACAGGGGGGAGCAGAACTTAGAGGAAGCCTAGGTGGGGGTTGGGCAGGGATGCCATGCTCTGGGGGCACCCTGATCTGCCTTGACTCTGGCAGCTCCCAGGGCTGCTGCTCACACCAGGGCATTCAGTCTGTCTGCTGACTCCCATCCTCTTGGAATCTCCTCCTTGGAATCTGCCTCCTCTCCAGCCCCGTTAGTCCTTACCTCCTTCTCTGCCACCCCCTGACTCATCATCCCACTGCCAGTCCTGAGCACATAGATGGGATTTAACCAATTACTGTTGATAGTCTTCCTAATCCCTTTCCCATTCCTGTGTGTGTCTTCACGGTAGCCTCGGGACACAGTGAATGCTTCTCCCTGTTTGTGTAAGACATGCCAATCCTGGGGCGCCTTGCTTGTAGCCCCTTCTAAGAGAACTTGGGCCCCACTTCCCAGGGGAAGCCCTCGCTGACTGTGTTTTATACATGTTATCACGTGACTCTCCCTCCCTGGCCACCATTGTTCAGTGGCCTGTAAAGGGAAGGCTGGGACATTCAGCTTCTTGTTCTTGACAAATAAAACTGAGAAATCAAGACAGGGTCAGACAAGGGCCCAGAAGCAGAAGCTAAAGAGTACAGAGAGATCAAGAGGCCTCCAGGTGGAGTCTGAGCCTCCATGGGTCAGAGCTGCCATTATGGATGAGAAAGAGATGTGGGCAGGTAGAGAAAAGGCCCAGGAGGGGTCAGGGCATGAGCGGCCACAGAGGAGAAGCAGAGAGGAGAGCTGCAGGGCCTGGGAGAGCAGTAGAGCAGGCCAGCTGGAGGATGGACGCCAGAGGGGAGGGACAATGCCAAGCACTACTACTCCAACACCTGTATCATTTGGACTGACTCAATCACAACCATTCCCTAGATAGGTGCTAGCCTCCCATTTGACAGATGAGGAATTTGAGGCACATGGGGGTGTTTAAGGGCTTTCCCAAGTGCACACAGCCGGGATTTTAACTCCAACAATAAAGCTCTGGCGTATCGAGGGGTGGCTGGAGGGCTAGACAGCCTTAGCCCCTCAGGTTTTCCTGTCTGGAAGCTTGCCCCCGCTGCTAGATTTCCCTGGGATTCTGTCTCCCTTATTTACTATTCTGCACGGCTCCTGATCATGCACTCCCCTCCATCCCCACATTCATACTTGAGCTTGTCTAAGGGAGTCTCTGTCCCTGGAGTAATTGATTTATCATTCAAACTCAATTCAGTTGGGCACTAACATAAAATATTCATTTAAAAATTTTTTCTCATGTCACTGCTTTCAGTTATACTCTGTTGAATCTCCCTTTTCTGTCTCTTGACAACTTCTTGGGAAGATTCTATAACTTACTTTTTGATTATTAAATAAATAGAGCTTAAGACTTCTATCTTGCATCAGATTGAAACTCACCTTTCCTCACTGCAGGACAGCCTGGGGCTTGGGGCCGCAGTAGGGTGGGAGGTGGTCTTCTCCTCCTTGCCCTCCCTACAAGTGACATGGTCCAACTGGCAGGCTGAGGGGCTGCCGTCCCAAGCCCCACTGTGCAGGAAGAGAGTGGGGAACAGACAAGCGCCTCCTACCTTGTCCAGTGTGTGTTTCTGAGGACCTCTCCATGGGCACCACTGCTTCTTAGGGTAACGCTAACTCACCCACCAAAGAGCTTCCCAAGGCAGCAGGAGACTTATTATAGTTCGACTCTTTCCTGATCTCTCTTCCTGTGGGAGGAGGGTCTCCTCACCTTACCGGCTGCCCCCTTGGGTGGGCCACTAGCAAGGTGGCTTGAGCCTCGACTCTCTGCAGTATCCCTTGACCCATTCCTGCCACGTCAGCAATGGGTGTGTAGGCCACTCCCCCGGCTGGCTCCTCCCCCTGTTGAGGTAGCTCGAGGCCTCTCAGCCCTGCTGCCTAAGAGGACGGCCTCTTGCTGGGGGCGAGGTCCCCTGGTTGCCTCTTTGTAGGCTTTCCCAATCTCTAAGTGTCCCCCCAATTGTGACATCTGGTGAGTTGAAGCTCCTTCTCCAGAAGAGGTAGAAGGGGAGGAGCGGCTCTCACCCCTCTCCAGGCCTGTGGCTCACATGCGCAGACAAGAGCAAGTAGTTAGTGATGCCACCAATCACCACAGTGCATCTTAGAAGGGTACAGGTGAAACTTACTAAATGCAGAATACAAATGTCTTCATACA
>CAUYON010056926.1:0-15755 GCA_963573935.1 Arctocebus calabarensis
CCAGCAGTGTAGAAGTGTTCCCTTTTCTCCACATCCACGCCAACATCTCTGGTTTTGGGATTTTGTCATGTGGGCTAATCTTACTGGAGTTAGGTGATATCTCAGAGTAGTTTTGATTTGCATTTCTCTGATGATTAAGGATGGCGAGCATTTTTTCATGTATCTGTAGGCTGTGCGCCTTACAACCAACTGATCTTTAAGAAAGCAGACAGCATACACTGGGAAAAGAAAGCCCCATTCAAGAAATGGTACTGGGAAAACTGAATAGCTACATGCAGAAGAATGAAATTGTACCCCTTCCTATCTTTTGTCACATGTAAAAATTAATGCATCATGGATTACAAACTTAAATGTCTTTAAACCATAAAAATTCTAGAAGAAAGCATAGAAAAAACTGTTTTAGACATTGGTCGTATGATTAAGACCGCAAAGGCAAATATAACAATAACAAAAAAGGAGTAAATTGAATGTAATTAAATTTAAAAACTTTCTGCACAGCAAAGGAAATAATCAACAGAGTAAATAGACAATCTACAGAATGCAAGGAAATATTCACAAACTATATATCCAATAAAGGGCTAATATTCAGAATCTACAAAGAACTCAAATCACAAGAATAAAATAGCCCATTGAAAAGTAAGTAAAAGACAGAAATGGAAGTTTCTCAAAAGAAGATACACAGGCCAGGGGCGGGGCCTGTGGTTCAAGGAGTAGGGCGCTAGCCCCTTATACCATGGTTGGCGGGTTCAGGTCTGGCTGAGGCCAAAAACTGCAAAAAAAAAAAAAAAAAAAAAAAAAGATATACAGGCCGGGTGCAGTGGCTCATGCCTATAATCCCAGCACTCAGGAAGGTCAAGTTGGGTAGATCATCTGAGCTCACGAGTTCAAGACTAGCCTGATGGGCAGCACCCATAGCTCAGTGGTAGGGTGCCGGCCACATACACTGAGAGTGGCAGGTTTGAATCTGGGCCAGGCCAGTTAAAACAACAATGAGAACTGCAAAAAAAAAAAATAGCCAGGCATTGTGGTGGGCACCTGTAGTCCCAGCTACTTGCTGAAGCAAGAGGATTGTTTAAGACTAAGAGTTCGGGGTTGCTGTGAACTATGATACCATAGCACTCTACTGAGGGCAATATAGTGAGACTGTCTCAAAAAAAGAAAAAAAAAACAACCCGAGCTAGAATAAGAGCCTGTCTCTAATCTAAGAATAGCCTGGTGTTGTGGCAGGCACCTGTAATCCCACCTACTTGAGAGACTGAGGCAAGAGAATAGCTTAAGCCCAAGAGTTTGAGGTTGCTGTGAGTTATGATGCCATGGCACTCTACCTAGGGAGACAAAGTGAGACTCTGTCTCAAAAAAAAAAAAAATTTTATTTTATATATATATATATATATATATATATAAATAATTCTGGTCTCCAGAGTGCCAAACTATCACACACTGTGCTTGATTTGCTTTGACTTTTCTGGGCCTTTATCAATAAAATTCATACTCACTTCACCCTCAAGTCATTTTCTGAACTGCTGACATATATTTATTGACATAATATTGCAGTCATAGGTAGATTAGCATCAGTCTATACGTCTATAGAGATAACACTGCTGTCATTTCTAAAGGCCAACTTGAGACCTAGGTAGGATATCTCCCTCTCCAATATGCAGTATTTGACTTCTGAAACTTTAAAAAAGAAAGTACCTACTTTCAATTTTGAAGATAGTTCTGAAAAGGAAATATAAAAACCATCTTATCAGGGTGAAAAATGCAAGGTGGCAAGTAAAAAAGACCTGTCCTAGGACTCAGCTTCAGCTCTAAATAGCAATGAGAGGATCAGACAAATGAACCCCACCATTCATATTGGTCAACAGCAAAGAATTAATGAGGCTGAGGAGTCAGAATTGAGCTTCTTACTCTTAATTCCAATATTTCAAAACTTTATAGTTATCATGTGCTCCTTATGTCTGATTTATTACCTCCCTGCTGCTATTTTAGCTGATGTCCTCTTTTTGTCCTTAATGAAGATCTAGGACATTTGGTCACCAGTCATTTTTGCAAAATGTTCTCATGTCCTTATTCAATCATTCCTCACCTTTTTCCTCATCAGCTTTGCTAAATTTTATCTTATGCACAAACCATTTTTCTTTTTGTCTTTCACTCCAACAAGATCCCAAATCCATCCCTTTCTCTTCATATTTTCTTTAAATCCCTTTCATTCTTCATGGAGACTTTGTTCTGGGTTTCTGAAAATGGTGTTTCTAGAAAGAGCTGTCTATAGTACAAGAATATGGGGAAAGGGGTAAGGGAGGGAAGGGGGAGGAGGAGGGTGGGTGGAGAGAGGGTAAATGGTGGGATCACATTTATGGTGCATCTTAGAAGGGACAGGTGAAACCTACTAAATGCAGAACATGAACATTATGCTTTCACATAATAAACGAGAAAATCTCATGAAGTTTATGTAGAACAGTTGGATGAAAATATTTCAGATTGTATATGAAGCCCGCACACTGTACCCCATGATTGCACTAATGTACACAGCTATGATTTAATAAATAATAATAAAAAAAAAAGAGCTATCTAGTTCACATCTGCCACCCTACATTTGTGTTTATCTTCACACCCCTGGGATGTGGTCTCCTTGAGAGCCAAATACCAGATCCCAACCAGTGCCAACAGGTGTCTGGGCCCTCTCTCGCTACTCAGGACTGCACTAATCAAACATCCATGCCCCTCCAAGACCATCCTGGGGAAGGTGAAAAATAAGGGTACCAAGGTGGGTTTTTATAAAGGTGTATTTATTTCCTTGGAAACAAGTTGCCTTTTATTCTGAGATTGTGTCTATTTTACTTTTTAAAATGTCCTTTCAATTGCTGGGATAGTATATTAAAATTGCCCCCTTTTAAAAAAATAGTCTTTCTTTGCAAAACTAAAATGCTTTCAGCTTTCATTCTCTTTATCTTTGTTGTTGTTATTTCATTTTTACTGCTCTGTGAAATGTCAGAGTCTGTAGAGGTTAAGAGCATGTACATTGGGCTCAGTGGTTGGGGTGGAATTCAAATCCCTGCTCTCCTATTTATTGGTGAAGTAACCATAAATAAATTGCTAAACCTCTCTAACCTTTTGTTTATTCATTTTATAATGAAGTTAACAGTACCTACCTTGTGAGGTTGTCAAATAATATATGCAAAGTGCACAAAAACATAATATCTGGCACAGAATAATGAATCAACAAATAATAATAACAATCATTATATTCCCTTGAGTGCCATTTGGCGAATACTTAAAATAACCTCCCATTTGTGATCTAAGCTCCCACTACCCCTTCTGAGTGAAAGATGAACACTCACTCTCAAGATCTCACTTTTGATTTAAGTTCAGCCCTAAGGGACTGGGCTTCATGATTGAAGCAGAGCCAGTGTATTAGTTATGTTTGTCAAATTTTTTATATTTCATGATGCTTTGACATCTTGGTGGCCTTGAAGACCAGAGAAGAGACTGCCCCTCCCAGGGTTAACTACGAATAACTCCTGGAGATAGCGAACAATCTACTAGCACACCTTTCACGTGCAAACCAACCTATGTAAGCCCATACCCCCAGCCACCTCCTTTAGCTAATGCTCAGACACCAAATCAATATTTCCCCTGTCCCAGGGCCAAGTACTACACAGCAAAAGACCACACTACACGCCAGAGACCACCAACATTACTCAAACTCAGAGTCGCTGCTCTGCGTTGCCTTTCCCACAGAAACCACAATGAGGGGGCCAAGCTTTCCCCTCATTCTTTTGCCTCTTACCTGCCCCAGGTGCTTCCCCACATGTGTGCTGTGCCTTCCGTTTCCAGGATAAACACTTCTTCCTTCATAGCAGTCATCTCTTGAGTTGTTGGCCCCACCATATCTGCTTAGAACAAACCCCAGATACACTTTAATATGTCCAAATAATCTGATCTGTTTCAAATTATCTTTCTGGCTAAATCCCCCGTTAAGTTTACGCCAAATAAAGTATCACCATCAGAACCCAAATATATTTATGAATGACAAACGTCTCCTCAGCTCCATTTGAAGTCCACTTAGTACTAGATGTGACCACCCGGAGAGACTACAGAATTGACTAGGCCTCACAAGGATAATTTCCTGAACGAAATACCACCCTCACAGTATTAGAGGCCCTCCTACACCTGAATTACACTTACAGGTATCAGTTTCAGAGAATTTTTGAAAACCAGGCATTAATGACCTTACAACCAGTGCCTCATTTTCTCAGTCAGCAGGAATACAGAACAAATAGCACAGAAAGGATTAAGAAGCAACTTGACCATGTTTTAAATATAAGCAACAACAAAGCAAAAGCCATGTTTCACTTATTTCCTGGAAAGAAACTAATTCCTTATTAATTTATCTTCTATGTTTTGACGATGCTAAAAATTTCTTTTATTTTGCACATTATATGATTTCATGACTATTACCATCATTTTATTTTCTTATCACTTTTGATATAATTTGCTGAGCTGCCATTAGGAGCTATGAATTGTCCTCAATAACAAATGAGAACTGATCAGGTGGCGCCTGTGGCTCAGTGAGTAGGGTGCCGGCCCCACATACCGAAGGTGGCAGGTTCAAAGCCTCGGCCGAACTGCAAAAACAAACGAGAACGGATCAAAATACAGTAGAACATCTGTAAATTGGCCATCCAAAGGACTGTAACAAATTGGTAAACACATGGAGGTGATCAACCTAAGGAACTAAGCCTGCTGTACTGAAATATACATGTGATACATACCAGTCTATGAAAATGAGGTCAATTTAAGGAGGTGGTCAACATAACAAAGTGGTCAGTTATGCAGGTTGTACCATATGTATTTTTGTTCCATACAAAAAATAACTTTTTGAAATTCAGAAACTCAGAATTTTGTTTCTTCCTATCCCACTGACTCCCGTAGAAAAATCTGTTTGGCTGAAGTAAAAGTTCCTTACAATCGCCTAAGAAATTGCTCACGCTCCAGAAAGACTTATGCACTCCACTCTCTATCACTAAGGATGGTAAAATGAAGCACAGAATTTTAGTAGCTCTGAATTCCTCACTTTTTTGATTCATTTTGGACATTGAACAGGATAACCTGCTGGGAGACCCCAATAAAAAGACTGCCTTTACAAACACTTTGCCTTTCCCTTCATTTATAATTGAGGTTGGGCTTGTCAATAAAGCTTTCCAAAGGCCATTCACCACAATACTCTTAGACAAGTATTTACATTCTTTCCTCCTCCCTTATCAAAAGCAAGACTATTTTTGTTACCTTAAAAAAAAAATGAATAGTAGTAGCAGGCAATTGGAAGCAGACTGTAGCTTTTCTCTCCTGGTATGGTTTTTAAAGATAACCTCTCTAACAGAAATGCACCATGGACAATGATAACTTGTACCCCTTTTTTCTCCTATGGTAGCTCTTGTGATGTGGTCTAAAGGAATTTCTTAAATAGGGTCCTGAAATCCTTTTGCTCCTTGCTTCTCCTGCTGTGGCTATTCAGTTGGTCAATCCTGGACTTTTTATTTTTTATATTTTTTAGTTTACTTTTTCTTTGTAACAAATGAAATGAGAAATTATCTGCCTTGGAGCCAGTTTCTTTTTTCTCCATTCATTGTTACTATTTTTTTATGCTTGTGCTCACATTTATGGAAATGATCTTTCTTATTAAGAAATGTAAAGTGAAACAGCAACACTAGTGAGCTTATTCTTGTCTTTATCTTGCCCATCAGAATCACCCGCGGCATGCACAATCACCAAATGCTGCAAGTGACTTTTTCCTAATTGTAATGTTTATTTTACCTTAAACCCTAAGCAAATAAAGATTAGTTGTACCCAGACTATGTAGATCATTTTTTAATTAACGAAGTTCACCACATTTAGAGAATATGATGATTAAACGGGACAGAAAAATGGCTAATCCATCATAAAATTTACAAGTTCTTTACCACCAAACTTCCAACTCAAGATGCTTTTATTCATTTGAACAATTCAGCTCTGCAGCAAAAGACAAGACGGCAACAAATGCGAGTGAAAGCCCCATATTTGCATTCGCATCAGTCAAATAGAAGAAAACAACATAACCCATTTTTAATTAACACTCAAGGTGTTCATCCACTTAATCTGAAAATTAACCATGCGAATATGAATTCAACTGGTAAAATATTACTTTCTAGAGTATTAGAAAAAAAATAAAATCACTATGGATATTAAACAATGTGTGGTGAACCCTTCTTACAAACTCTTGCATGGTTTCCCAGGGAACCAAAACTCTGCAGATGTACAAACTAAAATGCAGATGTGGGCATTTCAAAGAACTAAATCCAGATTTCATTCCTAATGAGGCCAGTTCATTATCAGACTTACATGCACAATACCATGTTCCCCTAAATTGAAATTAAAATCTGATCTCCTAAGCATGAACACTGATGTTGTTTGAAGATTGACATTTATTCAAACAAATTTGATTTTTAAATTCACATATGATCTGTATAGACTGGCAACTGGTGAACCACCAGGTAACCTTGTTCACTGGTACCTCTCCAGGGGCCCTGCTGAATCATCGCCTTATAGATTGTGTGCCAACTCTGGATCAAAGACAAACGTGTATTTCCTCTCCAAATGCTCCACTTCTGCCAGGAAACTAACAGATGCACCAACAAATGTTGCAAGTCTGCCTATTAAACATGGAGCTCATTGAATTTCTATTGCATTTCTCCAGCACAAGTGCATTTGGAGCAAAGAAAGAAATTAAAATGAAGTCAGGTGTCATTCAAGAAAATTACAGTTCCACAGAGGATAGTTTTGAGTTGCAGCTTTGAGTTGCCATGCTGTGCCTTTCACAGCTGCCTACAGTTCTCGTCATTAATAATCAGTAAATAAGATCTGCAGGTGGGCCTGGAAGGCACCCCGAGCCAAGAAGACGGTAGTTAGGGCTTCTGTCTCTAAGATGGGTGGCCAGGCTCATTTGCACAACCCAGCTTATGTTTCCACACAAAAGTGCAACCCTACTTAGCATAGCTTCAGGGAAGCTGCCACAATATAGGGAATGCTAATTACTGTAACCAACTGCCAAGGAAGCATCCAAAATTAAATGGCCTGTGACTGAGCAGATGAACAATTTTTATGGCCGAAAGATCAGGGAACAGGGATAGTTTGTTAAATTTACTGACAGCCTCTTTGGTCTAAGTAAGTGAGTTGAAGTCATGGAAATCTGTGTTTGTGTGAAGTCACGTAGCAGAGTCTCTCCTCTGTAAGTGCCATCCTCCCTGCCGTTTTATGTGGGAGTGAGGCTACGTTAGTACATAAAATTCACAAAGTTCCCCAGTTCAGTTCATAAATGACCAGGAGAAGCTATTCTGATTCCCTCTACTATCGATTTTTCACATGCAAAGATCTGATCTTTTTAAATTCACCTGCAACTAATTCACAGAGGTATGAAGAGAGGTTTTCAGTAAACCTACAGAACCCTGCATGAACAAAAGCTTTTAACTTCTAATTTCCAACATTGATCACACTTAGAAACTAAACCATTTTACTAGCATATCAGAAGGTGTTATTATTAAACGTGCATTCCCAACCATTAATGCGTATCTAAAAGTCTTCCTGAAATATAAATAATGTAGAGCTGAGAACGTGTCCTCTACAATTTCCAAAGCACTGCACTGCTTCTAGCAAATAATTCTTTTTATCACAATTTAAGTCAGAATTTCCCAGCTTTGGCGCTATTTATTGAATGTATAAATATTTGTTCTGGAGAGGTGAGGACTGTCCTCTGCATTGTGAAATACTTACCAACATCCCTGACCTCTGCCCACCAGACACCAGTAGCCACCCTTCCTCCTCCCAGTTATGACAATGGAAAATATCTGCAAACACTGCCAGATGAACCGTGGGGGGAAAATTCACTCCCGGGTGAGAATCTCATGTATTGAATGCCTATAATATTATGCCAGACTCTGTGAAAGATGGGGGATGTGTAAGGGTTAGATTGAGAAATTACAGTCAGACCACAACACAGTTCTGCCCTGGAGGAGTTTGTGGTTTAACAAGGGAGATAGATTCGTGAAAAAAACAGTTCACTACTACATAAGGGCTGAAATAGAGGTGGGTACAGGGTACTCTGGAAATACAGTGGAAGGGCAACAACTCCTATATGTTCTGAGAAGATTCCTCAGAGGAGATGCCTCTGAACTTGGGCTTGAAGAATGAGTTAAAGTTGGCCAAGTAAAGAAAGATGAAAAAAACATGGAACATTCTAGTCAGAGGAAACTGCGTGAGCAAAGGCATGAAAAAGTGTGAGACAGCTGGATACATTCTCAGTACTACATCCAGTTTTCAGCAGTTCCATCCATTAATATTACAATTTTTTTTAAAGCATGTAAAAAAAGAAAGAAAGAAAAGAATGTTATGAGGTTGGAGTGTATCAAGGTTTTTAATCTTATAAGAAGGTCCTTCCTAATCATGAATTCAACAAATATTAATTTACTGTCAATTAGGAATGCAAAGATGTATATGAGATTCCTTGCCTCCTCACCTGGTGACATATCAGAAGTACAGATAGGACAAGAGTGTTGCTATGTTGCACATTAGAATGTAACTTTGTGTTTATTACTCCAGCCTCTAGAGTCTTCTCTTCCTATACTGAATTTCATCAGGAAACAGCAGAATTGCCAGAGTTCTGTGACAGCTTTATATAGCTTTTTTCTATGAAGAAGTTGAAGACTACAGCCTCCAAGAAAATTATAATTTAGCTGGGAAGACAGAATTTATGAAAAAATAACAAATCACACAAATTATGGAAAATACCAAAGAAGAGTGACTAACTCAGAGTAGCAGAAGAGACAGAAATAATGGGGGATTTTCCATGGCCAGGCAAGAATTTGAAAAGGACATGGGATTTGCTCTGATCTGACAATACTGATCATATTAACATAGTAGGAAAGAAAAAAAATTTTAGACAATGAAAAACATGATTACAATGAAACTGATGTTGGACAGCATCTAGCATTTGGGGGACAGTAAGGCAAAACTGGAGGATGGGCACAGTGGGTGGGGTGCAGATAGAAAATGCTGGGTGTTTAAATCTATCCTTGAATCAAACGGATGACTCAAATGTTGATAAGAGTTAGGGGAGAATACATATAATATAATAAGGAGGTGGGCAAGGACTGTATATGTCCAATATGGCTAGAAAATTCTACTGGCTTTGGAAGGTCTTACATGGTAGCTGAGGGCATGTTTTACTTGCCCACAGTTTAGTTATATTTCATGATAAAAGCCATTGTAATGGTTATCATTATAGCAAGGTCTTTGTTGGAAAAAATTAAAAAGCCATCGTTGAACCTGCATTATTATCTCTGCAACCAAATGCCATGACTCTAAGAAGTGACTTTTGCTATTCTCCCCCACTCCTGACTTCAATAAATGACATTTGCTTTTCTCGGCCTCACAGAACAGGCAGTAAACAATGCCTGCCAACCATAGATGATTCTTCCCCACACCCCTTAGGGACTCTGTTGCCTGCAGCCAATAGACTTAGGTGCATTCCTGCCTAGAGCAGGTAATAATCCAGCCCAGCTAGTTAGCATCTTGCAAGTTAACTCATTCTTTCCCGGGGGAAGGTATGGGAATCTCTTCTTTTTCTTATACTTTCTTTAGAAGCGTATAATCATGATTATAAAAGACATTAGATTAAACATAAACTTTGCCTTCCTTTTAACCCATTGGCCCCAGCACAGAGGCCACCAATCATATTATATAACCAAACATAGATGGAAGGAAAGATAATTCTGCACATAGTTCTCAAAAATGTGTATGTAAAAGAATTGCATAAAGACTACAGACTAGAAATTCTTATTCTGTAAATATGACATTGGAAACAATTACCTGTTTTTATTTAGATGATTTTGATATAGAAACACATTTTTTTAATTGTGCCCTTTTTAAAGGAACACAAAATATTGTTTTATTAAAGGTATTGTATGGGCAGTGCCTGTGGCTAAGTAGGTAAGGTGCCAGCCCCATATACCAAGAGTGGCAGGTTTGAACCTGGCCCTGGCCAAACTGCAACCAAAAAATAGCCGGGCATGTGCCTGTGGTCCCAGCTACTTGGGAGGCTGAGGTAAGAGAATAGCCTAAGCCCGGGAGTTGGGGGTTGCTGTGAACTGTGATGCCACGGTACTCTACCAAGGGCCATAAAGTGAGACTTTGTCTCAAAAAAAAGGTATTCTAGATGTCTCTCTGGAAATTAAAGTTTACCTTGACTTTCTCTCCAAAGAAATAAATAAATGAAATGAAATTAGGTAAAATGAAATTAAATGATTAGTCAAAAAGCAAACTTGTTACCTTTGAAACTTTTGGGTGATGACTCAAATGGATCAGGAGTATTCAATACTTTAAAATCACTTGAGGAGTCCTTCAAGGAAATCTACTATCACAAGTCACAAGGCTCAGACTCAGATCTTCCCCAGCTTTCTCCATAAGTCATATTTTGCGAGGGGTGGGTGTACAAGAGACTCCAAGAAGACACTTGTCAAGGAATTTCCATCCATTTAATAAAAGAGAAAGAAACTCTCTCAAAATCCTTTTCAGAAAGTTGAATGCCAGACTGGCGTGAACGTGAGACCTGATAGTAGTTCCCATGTGGCCTCCACCTTAACTGATCCTCCTTCATTCTCCCCCTTTATGCTTTGCTGCAGAAATCAGGAAATTATAAGCATATCAAAAGGGGGATTCCTTAACTAAACTAGGGAATAATTTGATGCAGCTCTGCTCAAATATCAGCGTAGGTGAGGCAAAAGAATATACCTCACTCCTAGACTTGCAAGAATCAAAAAAATAAGCAAAGTTTTTTGAAATGAAACACTTTTGCTCTTCAAAACAGACTGTTAAGAAAATGAAAAGATAAACCCCAAACTGAGAGATATTTGCAGAACACATCTCTTGCAAAGGATATGTATCTACAATACATAAAGAACTCTTACAACTAAAACAGAAGACAAATATACAATTGAAAAAATGGGCAAAAACATTTGAGTTGTCATTTCATCAAAGAAGATAGATGGCCAATAACTACATAAAAAGATCCTATGGGGAAATGCACATTAATAGTGCAGGAGGTATCACTACATGCCTATTAAAATAAATTTATAAAAGCCTGATTGTGCCAGTAGTTGGTGAGCATGTGGAACTGGAACTCCCATATACTACACTGATGGTGGAGATTTAAAATGATAAACCACTTTGGACAACACTTTGGCTGTTTTTTAAAACACAAACACACTAATAGACTAAAGTCTGTCGGTTGTAGAAAGGTTGCTGTGTACATAGCAATGGCACACAGGAATAAGACCTAAGAACTTCAAAATGAAGCCTCCTGATCTCCTTCCGAAAGCAAGAAAGGTAGTCTGCTGATATTTTCCCTTTGCTGGGCCAGTGAATTACAACAAATCAATTAGCAGAAAGGGGCCTGCCTTCTTACCTCTATCTCAGGCCTGGTCTTCAGAGCCCTGTGACCCAGCGCTTAGCCTTGCAGATTGCATGTCACTTCTCTGGGTATTGAGCACGCCTGTCGCTAACAGCAGCAGGCCAGCCGGGGCTGTCAGTTGCAGCTGTTTCCCAACTGTTTACAGCAGAGCGACATTGCTTCAGGCTGAGCTTCTGTACCTTGTCCAGCCACATGGTCTCATTTATTCCATCTATTTTCTGTAAATCTAATGATGATTAAGTTTCAATGCCACTGAGAGAACCACAAAGTCTGGTATTCTTCTTAGAGTCGAGTCATGTTTTTGTGAACCCCGAGTAGTAATAGGTATTCCCTTTGGCCTTAACTTGCAATCAGATAAGTCACACAGCCCAGGAAGGCATACCTGACCCCTATCTCTGTATCCTGGGTTGATTCCAGATCCTTCTGAACCCTTGGATTCACACAGGAGGGGGCACTCCTACTTATTCACTTTGCTATTCAAAGGGCATATGTCATTTTATTTCTAAAATGACAAGAGTCCTGAGTGATATAATCTCACTCACCTTTATCCTTGTCCACATACACCAAAACCTCCCCTCAGCAAATGCAACCATTCTTCTGCAGGAAACCTTTCCACAGAGATCCATGTCTCTTATTCCGGGCTTATCATCACACGTACTGCAAAGTACATTCAATAGACTTTATTATATGCCTCACACAGAATAAGTTGCCTTTTCCAATCCAAAGAAGATAAGTTTCCAATCCATTTCATACACTGTTGATAGGTTAGTGTTTTAGATGTATATACTTCCTTGCTCAGAAATTTCCATTGGTTCCTGAGAGCTTACCAAGCACAGTCCTGGAGACCTTTACCACTGGCCTCTCTGCTGCTGCTCTTCCCCTAGTTTATGCTGCAACTAGACTGAACCATGGATTGTTTCTTAAGGCTGCGGTATTTCTCTAACTTAGCCTATGCTATCACCTCCACCTAGAATACTTTCCATGCAAAACCAACTAAAATGTTACCTTATGAAGCCTACTTTTTCATGTATGCTTAAAATAATCTTTCCCACTTCTCAATTCCTACTGCCATTTATTTGAATTTCTCTTAAGGTTTTTGCCATCTTACTCCTTTTTAGCAGTTACTAGTGTATTAAATATTGGCCTTCACCTGGACAAGTACAGACCCCCCCTAAGAGTAAGGTATAGATTAGGTTTATCTTAGTTCATAACGTCTTATATATTATAAGAGCTTAATAAATGATTCTTTTCTAACAAGTTCAATCTCATCCTCCAAAAAGAGACAAGTGGGCTAGAATTTATGAACGGAGAAGGATTTGAGTTTTTGTTCTAATGTTTATTAGTTCTGCATCCCGGGGCAAGTGCTTTAGCCTTGGTTTATTCAAATGCACAGCTGAAATATGAGGAACATCTTTCCAATCTACTTATCGGATCATTATGATGAGCTAATTAGATAATGTGTTAAAAGTGCTTTGAAAATTACAAAGTCTTACACAAGGTTTATTATATTCCTCCAAAGTCATGCTTCTGGAATATGTACATTTTTACACCTTGCAACTAAAAGCGTTAGGTACACAGAGCCATCATAGGGTTAGATGTTAGAGTAGCTCCGTGACATCTTGCCGAGTATGCTGAAGGCCAGAGAAGCCTGGGATCTTACCCCTAACTATTAGGGTTGAAACCACAGTGCCTGAGTCTCAGTCTTGTGCTATTTCCATTAACCTATTTAGAGTAAACACTCAAGTACTTGCTGAACCAATAAATTCTGTGATAGTTTGCCACAAGTTCAAATGGCACTGTACATTGTGCTTCCCTTTAGAACTTACTTGACTGAAAAAAAAATTACTGCTGAAACACAGTGATTAAGACCACTGGCTCTAGGACCCACACGATATCTATTTATCTCCACTCTGATCCTCTAGCAGAATAAAGTAAAGTCTAGGAAAGTGGGGAAATTGTGTCTATTTTGTTCATTGCTATGTGCCCAAAGCTAGATTAGTATTTGGCACATAATACCTGTTTACTTGCTGAGTGAATGAGTCTCAGTTTTTTCAAAAGTAAAATAGTGATAGTTGCATAGGATTGTACTGTGAATTAAATGAACTTACAGCTCTTTTTAATTTTAGATTAGCATGAGCATACAGATGATTAGATTACATTGTTTGCATTTGTTAGATAGAGTCCAAGTCATAGTTGTGCCCTTCACCCTGGAGGTATGCGTATACCTTACACTGTGCCTATTCTGTGGGAGCACACTAATTCCCCTCCTCCTTCACTCCACTTCTCCCTCCTCCCCCTTGGGTTTAATTGTGTTTTTGTCTTGTATGAGCATGAATTTGTTCCTCTACTGGTTTCAAATTAGTATTAAGTACATCGGTTACTTGCATTTCCATTCTTCTGATACTTTACTAGGTAGAATGTTCTCCAGTTCTATCCAGGTTAATGCAAAAGATGTAAAGCCTCCATCTTTTTATGACTAAATAATATTCCATGGTATACATATACCACAGTTTATTAATCCTGTCATGTGCTATAGGCCTTTGGTTTGATTTCCCATCTTGGCGATTGTGAATTGAGTTGCGATAAACATTCTGATGCATATGTCCCTAGAGCTCTTTATAACGATTCCAATCTGGTAAGTGGAATCCAAGAAGTTAGTCATTGTCACTACCCTGAAAACAAATCTCTTACCATTCCTTCCAAGTGAGACTAGGAAGAGAAAGAACTCTAGAAGGATAGATTCTCTAACATGAATACCCCATTATAGTATTACTACAGTGGTGTTACTGTAGATCGCAACTTTGGAAGGAATTGGAAAGCATTCTCTGGCAAATGTTAGTTACCCAGAGATGCCTCTACCACATCAAGCATTTGTTAGTGGAGATCAGGACTTGGACCAATTAAACAGAAAGAGTTTACTGATGCCATAAACCAATACCACACGTCGATTTTTTTCTTAAACTAAAGAAACATCTTTTTCCTACCAACTATCTCAAAAATTAATGTAGAAGCAAACATGCAAACAAGGCAGTAGTAGGGCATCTAAATAACAGTCATTTTACATTGAAGGGATGTTTTATTAAATGCTACATTTACATCCACAGCTGGAGAGTGGATACAAAATCAAATGTGCATGTTAAATCCCCTTTCCACAATATACATAGCTATTTTCCACATAGCAAATTAAAACATAGTTAATTAAATATTTAGGTCAAATGGGAGAAACAAAGCATAACCGAGAGGGATAACCAATATTCAAATAATATAGTGAAAGATAAAATAACAGTAATATTGACCTTGACATAATATTTTTTAAGAGAAGGGGCTCTCATTCTGTTGCCATGCTTGAGTACAGTGGTGCACAGAAGCCTTAAATTCCTGGGCTCAAATGACCCTCCCATCTCAGCCTCCCAACCACCACACCTGACTAATGCTTTTATCTCTTATATCATGGGGTCTTGCTATATTGTCCAGCCTGATCTTAAATTCCTAGCCTTAATCCATCCTACTGCCTCAGCCTTCCAAAGTTCTGTAATCACAGGCATGAGCAACCACACCTGGCCAGCATATTTTGATATATCCTTAAGAATGTCAGAGCTATCGCAAGATTTTCTGAGTCATGGAATCACTAGTACTTGTTATTAGGTATATGAAGGCAGGTGTGGGAGAAATGGGGGTGCACATATACAGCACAAATACAGCAAAAAAACAGTGTGCATACATTTCTTTCCTGCCTTGCTTTCCTTTACTAGAACATTACTTCCATTTTTTTCCTAAAAAGCACAACATAGTTTAAATACTAGATTTTCAAAAAGCACACTAGGAAAATTAAAATTAAAAATTTTTCCACATACTTTGAATCCTAGAGACTTGTGTTTTGGTACTTTTAAGTTTATTTTAAAAGAACAATGTTTTATCCTTTACAGATCCATTCAAATAATAACTGAAATGACAAAAAAAAAACCTTTTTTTCTTTTTTTTTTGAGACAGAGCCTCAAGCTGTCACCCTGGGTAGAGTGCTATGGCATCACAACTCACAACAACCTCCAACTCCGGGGCTTAAACGACTCTCTTGCCTCCACCTCCCAAGTAGCTGGAACTACAGGTGCCCACCACAATGCCTGGCTATTTTTTTGGTTGCAGCCATCATTGTTGTTTGGCAGGCTAGGGCTGGATTCGAACTCACCAGCTCAGGTGTATGTTTCTGGTGCCTTAACTGCTTGAGCCACAGGCACCAAGCCATAGTTAAAGC
>CAUYON010056929.1:0-10184 GCA_963573935.1 Arctocebus calabarensis
GCACTATCCAGGGTGATAGCTTGAGGCTCTGTCTCAAAAAAACAAAATAAAATGAAATAACTAATTGTATTATCATTTATGCATAAGCCAATCTATCTGTATCACTGTACACTAAAATTTAGGACTGTATAAGAATATAAATTACTTTGAGTATTTTTTTTTTTAAGAATTGTGGTAAAATGTACACAATACCATTTTAACCATTAACATTTTAAAAATATATTTTCATTGTGTAAAATACATACACAACATGAATTTACCATTTTAAACTTTTTCTTTTTTTTTGGCTGGGGCTAGGTTTGAACCCACCACCTCCAGTGTTTGATCCATAGGCGCCGTCCATCGTTGTAAACATTTTTCAGTATATAGTTCAGTGGCATTAAGTACATTCACAGTGTTGTGCAACTGTTACCGCTCTCCATTTCTAGAACTTTTTCATTATCTCAAATTCTTACCCATTAGACAATAAATTTATTTCATTCTACCAACCCTAATAACCTACTACTTTCTGTCTTTCCAAATTTGGCTAGTCTAGTTTCCTCATAGGTGGAATCATACAACATTAATCTTTGCGTGGCTTCACTCAGGGTAATGTTTTCAAAGTTCATGTTTTAATGTGTATCAGAATTTTTTTTTTAAGGCTGAATTGTTATGGTTACATTTTATTAATCTATACATCTGTTGATGAATATTTGGGTTTCTTTTTTTTTTTTTTTGTAGAGACAGAGTCTCACTTTTTCGCCCTTGGTAGAGTGCTGTGGAGTTACACAGCTCACAGCAACCTCCAACTCCTGGGCTTAGGCGATTCTCTGGCCTCAGCCTCCTAAGTAGCTGGGACTACAGGTGCCTGACACAAGGCCCGGCTATTTCTTTGTTGCATTTGAGTAACACTGGCCTAGACCTACACCCAGCCTCCAAAAAGAATGAAGTTTAATGTTTAATAGGTTTCCAGTTATCCAAAGGAGCCAAAAAAAGAGGCAGAAGTTCTGATGTGTGGACCATGTAGTACTTAGATATTTCAAGAGATCATTCTTTGGGGAAATTCCTTCAACTAGTCTTGGAGACTAGATCCAGGTAACTCAGAATCTCCTTACGTTTTGAATTAGAATTGTGGCTGGTTTCTAAGTTAATGTGTGAGTAAATCTTTTGCTCTTGTAGTAGTGCCATTGTAAATATTCTGGCTTCTTTAAGCTGAAATTAACTTTCGTTAGAAATTACAGTTAGATCCAATGGCAAATTCTAGCATCACCATTTTTAGAAGTTCTGAAATTTTAACTGTTCGACTTGGGGCTCACAATATTTTGTTTTTAAATATGTAAAAGAATAGTGCCTGCCTTAAAGTACCTTGTGAGGTGCTTATAAATATTCCATAAATGATAGTTGCTTCCCCTTCTTGATTATCTTTAATTATTGCTGGAAGTAGATATGGAAGGCTATTTTTTTATGTTTTATTTGATCACTTGAGATAGTCCTTTTAGGCTTGGCGCCAGCCACGTACACCTGAGCTGGCGGGTTCGAATCCAGCCCGGGCCCGCCAAACAACAAAGACAGCTGGAACCAAAAAATGGCCGGGCGTTGTGGCGGGCACCTGTAGTCCCAGCTACTTGGGAGGCAGAGGCAGGAGACTCGCTTGAGCCCAGGAATTGGAGGTTGCTGTGAGCTGTCATGCCACAGCACTCTACCCAGGGTGACAGCTTGAGGCTCTGTCTCAAAAAAAAAAAAAAAAAAGAGATAGTCCTTTTAATCTTCCTAAAACTTTGTTAAAGCAAATATTTTCCCTCATTATGTCTTTATTCAATATACATATATTTCAGAAAACTAAAGTATGTGCCAGGCATTGTCCATAGCGTTTGGGATACAAAGATGAAATGACAGGTCCTTTCTGCAGGAAGAATGGGGACTGAAGACCCCATTCGTGGCAAGGGAAAGCACCCCTAGAAAGAGGAAAATTAAAAAGTAAGCTGAGTGAGTCGGAACAAAGAAAAGTTAGCTAGTTTACATTTAAGCTAGCCATTGCTAGCAAGCTTCTTGCCTTTTCTGAAATTCTAGCTTGTTGGGGATATAGTTTGCCCATGCTGAACACTCTGAGGAAAAATGGCCATAGAAGAGACTGGCAAAGATCTAGAAAGATACATTAACTGGTCATTTCCTGCCTAGTAAACAGGCAAAGCAGATACCCATTGTGGAGATTTGCCTTTGCCTAGGGCAGAAATCAAGGGAGTAGATTGAGCCCTCAGATATGGGCAGAAGAGCTTTTATCCCTTATGGAGGAAGATCTTCTGTGGTGGTGATGGGAGGAAAATTCCTCTCTCCTACTGATTGCTCAGAGGAGATTAACGGAGATTAACGCCAGTGGCATTTTACTCTACAGGGAAGTAGTAGAGTTTAGGGTATAGGTGAAATTTACTGAATGCAGAATATAAAGGTCTTAACACAATAACTAAGAAAATGCCATGAAGGCTATGTTAACCGGTTGGATGAAAATATTTCAGATTGTATATGAAACCAGCACATTGTACCCCATGACTGCATTAATAAGCTATGATTTAATTTAAAAAAAATGAAAAAAAAATCTGTGTGTGTGATCTCAAGCAGGAGGCTCTCCCAATACAAGGCTCAGATTTCAGATTTCTCAAGGCTTCTCAAACTCTTAAATAATAACCCTAGGAGCTGATATGATCAATCAGAGAAACTGCTGGAGTCTTTGTTCCCTCCCTCATTTTACCCTTAGAGCAAATAGATTTCAATTAAAGCAGAGTGGAGCAAACACTCTGGGCCATTGTCAGAATCGCACAAACGGGCAGTGGACCCCTGAGTTTCCACCTTTAATTCTATTCTGTGTCTCATGTCTCTTTCTTTTCCATTGTTTCTGACTTTATATTTCTTTCTTTCTTTTTCTTTTTTTTTTTTTGTTTTAGAGGGAGAGTCTCACTTTATTGCCCTCAGTAGAGTTGTTGTGGCATCACAACTCAACAGCAATCTCCCAACTCTTGGGCTTTGGTGATTCTTTTGCCTTAGCCTCCTGAGTAGCTGGGACTACAGGCGCCTGCCACAACACCCGGCTATTTTTTTGTTGCAGTTTGACTGGAGCCGGGTTTGAACTCCCCACCTTTGGTATATGAGGCCGGTGCACTACCCATTGAGCCACAGGCGCCACCCTAACTTTATATTTCTTAAGTCTGCCTTTGCCAGTTCCACAGGTCTTAGTGGACCCTACCCCCAGGATGGGACTCTGACATTTTCTTTTAAGGATTATTTCTTTCTTTCTTTTTATTTATTATTATTATTATTATTTTTGAGACAGAGCCTCAAGCTGTCACCCTGGATAGAGTGCTGTGGCATCACAGCTCACAGCAAGCTCCAACTCCTGGGCTCAGGTGAGTCTCCTGCCTCCGCCTCCCAAGTAGCTGGGACTACAGGTGCCCGCCACAATGCCCGGCCATTTTTTGGTTGCAGCCGTCATTGTTGTTTGGCGGGCCTGGGCTGGATTCGAACCTGCCAGCTCAGGTGTACGTGGCTGGTGCCTTAGCCCATTGAGCCAGAGGCACCGAGCCGGATCATTTATTTCTTATGAGAGACAGACTTGCTTTGAAATTTTGTGGGCTAATTGCTAAAAAGGTAGAAGTATGCATATTAGAAGCTTAGGAGAAGTAGAAAGAATAGTCTCCCTCAGGATATCAGGGAACTCTTTTGACGAGGGAGATTTTGGAGTGGAGACTTGAAGATTAATAGAAGTTTGATGAAAAGGACAGGATTGGTCATGGTGTTGGTGTCATATTGGTGGTTGATTATAGTGTTGAGTTCTGTGTTCAGGGCTCCAAACACAGAAAACAGTATGTGCAAAGCCTGGGAGATGATGAACTGTGAACTTAAGGTATTTAAGTGTTGCTGAAGAGTAGAGTTGGATGAAGGACTGGCCAGAAAGGAGATTTTTACTGATAGTTGAAGTACTTGGAGCCATGCACCATGCAAAGGAGTTCAGAGTTTGTCTTGTATAGCAGGGTGTTCTTAAAACTTTGCATATGTGTTATAACCACCCAGAGAGCTTGTTAAATTTATCGAGGCCCAGGCCAGGCGCTCATGGATGCTATTTTTGGGTTGTGCCTTTACTGTCTATATATTGAACCTATCTGACTCCATCCCTATGGAATTGTGACATACACTGAAGTTGGAGAATCAGTGCTTTTGGGTTATTGGTCTCAAAAATGAATGTGTCTATGTGGGGGGTATTAAAATTGATGTTTCTTTTTTTAAATTTTTTTATTTATTTTATTTTTTTTGTAGAGACAGAGCCTCACTTTATCGCCCTCCGTAGGTGTTGTGGCATCACACAACTCACAGCAACCTCCAACTCCTGGTCTTAGGTGATTCTTTTGCCTCAGCCTCCCAAGTAGCTGGGACTACAGGCGCTGGCCACAACGCCCTGCTATTTTTCTGTTTTTGCAGTTCTGGTGAGGCTGGGTTTGAACCCACCACCTTTAGTATATGGGGCCGACGACGTACTCAATTGAGCCACAGGTGCCGCCCGATGTTTCTTTTTTTTTTTTTTTTTTTGAGACAGAGCCTCAAGCTGTCACCCTGGATAGAGTGCTGTAGCATCACAGCTCACAGCAACCTCCGATTCCTGGGCTCAAGCGAGTCTCCTGCCTCTGCCTCCCAAGTAGCTGGAACTACAGGCGCCCGCCACAACACCCGGCCATTTTTTGGTTGCAGCCATCATTGTTGATTGGTGGGCCCAGGCTGGATTTGAACACGCCAGCTCAGGTGTACGTGGCTGGCACCTTAGCTGGTTGAGCCACAGGCACCGAGCCCGCTGTTTCTTTTTTTAAATCTCTTAAAATGTTTTATTTATTTATATTTCTCATGTTCATAAGATGCTATTAATAGTATATTTTTACTGCTCTAGAAATGCCCATACATGTATCAGGGGATGTGCTCATAATTTTTTCCCCCCATCAGAAAACTCAGAGCTCAGAGCTTTAAGCGTGGAGAATAATCATGGAGTTTTGTGCAGGAGAAAATGGATTAGATTGTAGAATGAGGAGTTCAGTTAGGAAGATATGATTTATTTAGTCACAAGGGATTTTATTCCCTTTTGTTACTTTGTTGCATTTGTTTGGTTTGAATGGCTTGACATCTTAGTTGGAAGTATAAAACAGATGATCGTGGCGGTGAAACTTTTGAGGGTTTCTCAAAACTAGTGAGGCTGGTTTACCAATAGATTATTTCCAGCTGTAACCAATTTTGTCTGCATATTTTGAATAAGAGGAATAATAAGCTATCTCTAGGTAAAATGCTTTGCATTTAGTAGTTGCAATCTGTGAAATGAATGTGCTATATCTAGTACCACAGTTTGACAGCTTTAGTTTTTCAAACTATGGTTGATTCCAGTGTTTGTTGTACTTTTGTGATATCAACAGAGAATTGTTTCTTCAAATAATATGTTAAAGTACACACAGACGAACAAATTCTTAGACATAGGGATACTAATATTCTCACATTGTTAGTTTTGTTTTTTAAGTTAGAGAAATTACTGACCCTTTGAGTAATAGAGCCCTCTTTAGTTAAAAAACTTGCTAATTCTGAATTCTGTATTATACCGCGTATCTGATAAGTTACTTAATGGCAAAGTAAATATTAATTTAATAATAGATTTAAGTGACTTGGTGTTTTCTTTCTTTATTTTCTTTTCTTTTCTTTTTTTTTTTTTTTGGAGACAGACTCTTACTCTGTCGCCCTGGGTAGAATACTGTGGCATCATAGCTCACAGCAACCTCAAATTCCTGGGCTCAAATGATCCCCTTGCCTCAGCCTCCTGAGTAGCTGGCATTTACATGCGCTGGACACAAAACTAGCTAATTTTTCTATTTTCAGTAGAGACAAGGGTCTCACTCTTACTCTGTCTTGTCTCGAACTCCTGAGCCTAAGCATTCCTCATACCTCAGTCTAATAGAGTGCTGGGATTGCAGGTATGAGCCACCACATCCCACCTAAAAGATTTCTTTTAACCATATTTCAAGACCTTATTTCTGTTTGACCCTGCTGTGCTATTCAGCACATCCAAAAGCTGCTAAATTTTCTATATATAGCTAAGTAAGACAGAATTAAAGTTGCACTGACAAATTATAAAATTTGGGAATCAGTATAGAGTCTTCTCAAAGCAATTAAAACACTTTAATAGCAATAAGATTAGAGCTGCAATATGCCAATAAAGTAGAGTCACTTTACAAAATAAGGCAGGGTATGGTAAGAGCAGCATCTGCCAAGATAAATGGTCATTTTCACCCAAAAGAAGTTCTACCTTCAGGGCTAGCCATGGTGGCTCACCCCTGTAATCCTAGCACTCTGGGAGGCCAAGGCATGTGGATTGCCTGAGCTCAAGGGTTCGAGACCAGTCTGAGCAAGAACGAGACCCTGTCTCTAAAAATAGCCAAGTGTTGTGGTAGCTACTTGGGAGGCTAAGCAAGAAGATCATTTGAGCCCAAGAGTTTGAGGTTACTATGAGTTGTGATGCCACAGCGCTCTACCAAGGGTGACAACATGAGACTCTGTCTCAAAAAAGTTCTACCTTCAAGTGGAATACACAGGGCAGCAAAACTCACTTTTACCTAAAATGCTTTGGCAAAACACAATACAATTCATATAGAAAGGTCAAAAGAGCTGTCTCATGAATTTGTATAGCCAAAAATAAATAGGTCCAAGTTCCTATAACTTAACTGGTATACAAAGAGGGAAAGCCAGCAGGAAGCTGGATCTCAAGAAAAATGATAAACTTTGGGAACAGATTTGTTTGTAGACTTATTGCTATGCCTGATCCTACATCAGTGAACCAAAACTGAAGGATAATAAATTTGTTCCTATTCTAGACATTCCAGCAATTTATAAACCAGGACTCTAAGCCAAAAAAAAAAAAAAAAAACCTCTAATTGAACAAGGATGGTACTACAAAAGTTGCCAATATCCGGCTCAGCACCTGTAGCTCAGTGGTAGGGCCCTGGCCACATACATCAGGGCTGGCAGATTCCAACCTGGCCTGGGCCTGCTAAACCGCAATGTGATAACTATAGCAAAAAAAGTAGCTAGGTATTGTGGCGGGCACCTGTAGTCCCACCTACTTGGGAGGTGGAGACAAGTGAATCCCTTAAGCCCAAGAGTTGGAGGTTGCTGTGAGCTGTGTTGTAACGGCACTCTACAGAAGGTGACATAGTGAGATTCGCTCTCTCAAAAAAGTTCCAACATCCTAGCTAAATCATTTGTTCCCTCCTGGCTTGAGAAACTGACAAGTATAATTTGTCTGAGGTACTTAACAGAACAGCCCATGAACTTACCTGTCAAATGTTGATAGATGATACCCTGATCAAGAAAACACCAAGTCCGAATTGGCTCATGCCTGTAATCCTAGCAGTCTGGGAAGCTGAGGCGGGTGGATTACTTAAGCTTGAGATTGAGACCAACCTAAGCAAGCAAAACATGGTCTCTAAAAGTAGCAGGGCATTTGTAGTAGGTGCTTGTGGTCCCAGCTACTTGGGAGGCTGAGGCAAGAGAATCACTAGAGCTCAGGAGTTTGAGGTTGCTGTGAGGTAGGCTCTCAGAAGCCACAGTAGTCTAGCCTGGGCAACAGGTGAAACTCTGTCTCAAAAAAACAAAACAAGAAATCTTTTATTTTTCTTCTGTGATGGAAAAGTCTTTAAAAAATGTCCTATAGCAATATAGTGAGACCAGTTTTTTATTTAGAACAGAAAACAAAACAAAAATGTCATATACTATTATAAAAACAATTTGATATTTTGTAGTTAATCTTTTAAAGTGATGCTATTCCTTATCCATGTGTTTTTTTTTTTTAAGTTTTTCAGCTTTATTGGAGTATAATTTTTATACAGTTGCATTTACCAGTTTAAAATGTTTAGTTCCATACATTTTGCAAATACAATCACTGTTCAATCACTAGTGCCACGATCATGACATACAACATTTCCATCACCTCAGAGTTCTTTGTGTGTTTTATTTTTTTTCCTCCTCAGGGAAATGGACCTAATGAAATTACCCTCATAGGGTTGTTTTAAGGATGAAATGAGTTGACGTATTTAAAACCCTAATATGGTTCCTGGCATATTGTAAAAGCTTATTTAATGGTATTTGCTGTCATTATCTATAGTACTGATATTGGTATTCTATCCCTTTTTAAATGTCTCTCACTACTAATTTTATTAGGTGTTTAAGAACGATTTTGTGTTATGAAAAAGTGTGTTTGTTGCTGCCATGTATGCCCATATGTGAGTGTATTGAATGGAGTCCAAAAGTACCTTGAGCCCTAGGAGAACTTAGTTTGGTAGTTGGTATATAAAGGCATACTTTACTCACTCAGCATTATTATTATTGTTCTTCTTTTGAGACAGAGCCTCAGGCTGTTGCTCTGGGTAGAGTACCGTGGTATCACAGCTCACAGCAACCTCCAATTCCTGGGCTCAAGTGATTCTCCTGCCTCCACCTCCCAAGTAGCTGGGACTACAGGCGCTTGCCACAACGCCTGGCTATTTTTTGGTTGCAGCCATCATTGTTGTTTAGTGGGCTTGGGCTAGATTCAAACCCGCCAGCTCAGGTGTATGTGGCTGATGCCTTAGCCGCTTGAGCCACAGGCATAGAGCCACACCCAGCATTATTGATAATTGGTACTTAATTGCATTCACCTGTAATCCGAGCACTCTGAGAAGCCTAGGTGGGTGGATTGCCTGAGCAAGAGTGAGACCTTGTCTCTAAAAATAGCCAGGCGTTGTGGTGAGTGCCTGTAGTCCGAGCTACATGGGAGACTGAGGCAAGAGAGTCTCTTGAGCCCAGGTGTTTGAGATTGCTGTGAGCTGTGATGCCATGACACTGTATCGAGGGCGACCAAGTTAGACTCTGTCTCAAAAAAAGAAAATTCAGAATATTGGCAAACATCATTTGTATTTAAAATAATTTCACTCTTTTGGTTTATAATAGAAATCTTTGGTTATTTTAAAAGTCTACACTTTGTATTCTCTTACGTCAAGCCTTTTATTTAATTGCTTTCTTTGCATTTTATGGATCCTATCTGTGAGGATATTTCATCACATCTCTTAGGGACATTTTTCTGTGGTGCCTGTTGCTATTTTCTTTACCTTCCTTTCTTTTCTTTCTTCTTTCTTTTCCCTTCCTCTTTCTTTTTAGCTGTTGCTTTAGTTTTCTAGGATTTTCACGATGAATTTCCATAAACTAGATGGCCCTAAAATAATAGGGAATTTTCTGTCACAATTTGGGAGATTAGAGTCTAAAGTGAAGGTTTCAGTTTCAGCAGGGCCACACTTCCTCTGCAGATTCTAGGTCCTTTGCCTCTTTCAGCTTCTAGTGGCTTCTGGGATTTCTTGGTGTCTGGCAGCATAAGTCCAGTGTCTGCCTCCATCTTTACATTGGGTTTGTGTGTCTTGTTCTTTTATAAGGATATCTGTCGTTGGATTTGAGGCCTGCTCTAAATCTAGAGGATAATCCTCTTGACATCTTCAACTAATTGCATCTGCGAAGACCATATTTCCAATTGAGGTCACTTTCTGAGGTTCTAGGTGGGCCTGAGTTTTGGAGGGACATGATTCAACCCACTACAAATAGGAACGGAATATTTACATGATTTAATCTCCGAAGAGGAGTAATCATCCCTCCCCCAGTGGTAAGGTAGGACTTTTATTAGAAGTTAGAAAAGGGGGCGGCGCCTATGGGTTATCAAGTAGGGTGCTGGTTCCATATACTGAAGGTGGAGGCAGGTTCAGACCCGGCTTCAGCCAAACTGCAAAACAAAAATGCTTGGGCATTGTGGCGGGCGCCCATAATCCCAGCTACTCGAAAGGCTGAGGCAAGAGAATCGCCTAAGCCCGGGAGTTGGAGGTTGCTGTGAGCTGTGTGATGCCACAGCACTACTGAGGGCGAAAAAGCGAGACTCTTGTCTCTACAAAAAAAAAAAAAAAAAAAAAATGAAATGAGAAAGGAATACAGAAAAGCACCAGAACTTCTAGAAGGGGTAAAGAACTGAAGAACTCTCTTGGAAGTCTCCACGTGGACACTTTTATCTAGGGTTTTTGTTTGTTTGTTTTTTTGAGACAGAGCCTCAAGCTGTCACCCTGGATAGAGTGCTGTGGCATTACAGCTCACAGCAACCTCCAATTCCTGGGCTCAAG
>CAUYON010056931.1:0-12499 GCA_963573935.1 Arctocebus calabarensis
ACTTGTGGTACATGTATACCAGGGAATATTATGCAGCCTTAAAGAAAGATGGAAACTTTACCTCTTTCATGTTTACATGGATGGAGCTGGAACATATTCTTCTTAGCAAAGTATCTCAAGAATGGAAGAAAATGTATCCAATGTATTCAGCCCTACTATGAAACTAATTTATAGCTGTCGTATGAATGGTATAACCTAACTATAACACAAGAATATGGAGAAAGGGGTAAAGGTAGGGAGGAGAGAGGGAAGGCTTGAGTGGAGGGAGGGTAATTGGTGGGTCCACACCTATGGTGAATTTTAGAAGGGTCCAGGCGAACCTTGCTAAGTGCAGAATACAAATGTCTTCATATAATAACTGAGAAAATGCCAGGAAGGCTGTGTTAATCAGTTTGATGAAAATAGTTAAGATTGTATATGAAACCAGCACATTGTACCCCTTGATTGCTCTGTTGTACACAGCTATGATTTAATGATAAAGTAAATAAAATTAAAATAAAATAAAATAAAAAGCTCTGGTATATGTACTCAATTCTAATATGAAGGCTGTAGATGATCTAATACAAGGTGTGGAGAAGGAGAATGAGGGATCAGGGAGGGCACAGAGTGAGGATGGGGGTTATGGTGTGTGGTGCACCTCTTGGGGGCGGGACATAATTACCAGAGAGACTTTACCTAACAACCACAATCAGTGTAGCCAAATTCTCTGTACCTTCAACGAGTCCCAAACAATTAAAAAAAAAAAAAGTAAAAGAAATTAATGCTCAAAATAGAGAGTAATTAGATTTAGTAGAAAACTCAGATAAAGTTATTATGTGACTACACTACTAGAATTAAGAGGTAACTGAGATCCCCCAAGTGATGATAGATAATTTGCCATTTAGCCTGTAATGGAAAAAAAAAAAGAAAGAAAGAAAGCTCAACCAGATACCAGCAGTAATCAGAAAGGCATTTCTTAGATGGTCCACATAAAGGTCCAGTGGACATTTATTCCTTTAGCCTTACAAAAGAGACAAATTGCCTAATGCAAAAAACAAATCGTCTAGTGCAATCGTGAGTACTCTCAGTACTCATCACTAGTGGCCCCCAAAAGATTTCTTTTGATCCTAACCATTTTTACTGGCTCTTTCTTCCCTCACGGCTTTTCCTAGTTTTCTGTCCTAAGCCATCCGGGTTAAATTTTGTGGGATAGAGCAGAGAAACAGAAATCATAACTTTCAATGTTGCAGTAATTACATTTTTACCAGAATATTCAAAGAATTATGATGCAATCATTAAGTGCATATGCAAATCATGCGCAAATTATATGCTAATACATGTGTTGCCCACATAACTATTACATGTAACTGAATGCCACCCTTGGGAAAATCTTATGGGAGATCATTGGTCTAATGAAAATTGCTGCTACATGCTAATTATAGTGACTTGTGTGCTGCTGTATTGCCCCTTAGTGGTGAGGGGGATGACAGAGATTATGTTAAGTTAGATGACTGACTGACAGGAATTCTATCTGTGATCAAAGAAGTAAATAGGAAAATATGTATATATTTTCCAAAATCCTATTTTGATGACTTTACATCTAAATAAAAATGCAATCTTGGATGACTAGTGAAAAGGTATTCAGGAGGAGAGGTGCATAGGAGACAAAAATCACAAATTATCACTTGACTGAGTCCATTTAGTCTTTTTTTGTGGTAGTATTTTCAAGTTTTCTATTTCTCACCAATTGACTATCTCATTGGAAATATGAAAATCACAGAAAGATACTCTACACATTTAGAAAGGTAAAACTATACTTTTTTTTTTCAAATAATAGACCGTGTTCTAAAAGGATTTAATACTTTCTGTAAAACAGACAAATCTAAGCTTTACCATGTTCGGCTGTATGATCTTGGACAAGTCTTTTAACATCTTGAGTCTTCAGTTATTCAACCATGAAAATTTAATAATGGTATATGCCTCCTTAAATAATGGATTACCTTAAATAATATTTTGCAGAGCTTAGAGTTTGAAAGGCAGGTGCTCATAAGCCTATTATCATATTTCAAATGAGTGATTTTAAAATGTATTCATTATTTATCTCTAAATATGTCTCTATTTTAGGCTTATTTTTAATTTACAATATTGACATTTCCTAATTAGAGAGGTGCTCAAATTTGAGAGATGGCTCATTCTTATTTAAGCTATACCCTAAGTAAAACAAAAACAACAAAAAAAATCTCAATTGTTGTAGAATATTAAACAGAAACATAATTTGTGATTGTATTTAGGAATTCTAATACTACCATTCGAGACTTATGACTAAGAGATGAAGACATTGAATTGTGAAGGAAGGCTGAAAGAATTACCTTAATTATTCATTAACCTAATTAGCTTAATTAATTTAAACAGTTCCCCTGCTTGAAAGAAGTACTTTCCTGAACTTGTTCAGAAATCACATCTACCTTCATTAAATCCAAAATAGACATAAAATGTTTTGTGGCTAATGTATGATAAAGTTCAGGAATAAAAGAACTTTGCAATCATGTTGGTCAGGAAATAGCTCAAGGGAAGGATTCCTCGATTTCTAAGATTTATTGAATCTTTCCAGGCTTCTTCTTCTTACCTAATGCAAAGACATTGTTTTTCCATTTCTAGAACTATTTCAAATCAGAAATTTCAGCATATTCAAGAACATCTTGATGCTTTGGCTTAAAACTAAGGGTATTACGATTTGGGGGGAAATCTATTGTATTTCTATTTGTATAAGACACACTTTAGCTTTAAATTTTAAAAAGGAATGAATTCAAGTCTTGGTGCATCAAATAAAAAATTTATTTAATTAGTGATGTATGTCTGCCTTATGTGAGGTATAATTAAGTAGCTGAATATTCTTTGCTCTTGATCATTTAGAAACGGGGGGTGGGGCAAGGAATATAAGGTATATTTAGCTCATTATACATAGAGTTAAAAAAGATTTTAGAAATAAGCATATGTTGAGTCTTGATTCATAGCAAGGTCCATTTTATATATAGCATGATTACTATTAGCACTTAATGTTTACACGTCTGTCTTCAGCACTGAGCAGTTTTATTCCTATACAAGCAACATTAAGAGCAGTACTTACTAAGTGCTTTTGTATTGTGAGGATAATAAAAAAATATGATGGTTTTAACTACTCTTTTCTCATATTTGTTCTATTTGATATCTTAAACATTAAACATAGGCTTGTATCATGGTGGACACTAAGTTTCTTAAATCTAATGTCACATTTTCCCCAGTACGGATGACTTGATTACTAACAATTAAATTACTGTCCATTTTTTAATGACTTAATTATTTGGAAGCAAACTGATTTATTCTTTAATCTCAAGAAACTCCTTACCTCCTGTGTTAAACAGAAGGAGGAAGTATGTTATGAAATAAAATTGAAGGTTTAAATATGTTTGATCACAGTTTTCTCGTGTATAAAATGTGTGAAATCAACAGATTCAACACTTTGAGCTTCAGGAAATGCTTGAGTCTCCAAAAGGCATATAATTGAGTGTACCTGCAGTACAAGGCTATGTCTAATCAGTAGACTGTGTAGCTGGGTAGAGTCAAATGCCATTCATCCAGCTCCCCTGAGATTTGTGGAAGCAAGGAGGAGGAGCAGGAGTAAGACAAAGATATATAACCATGTTGACCACTGAAGTTCATGGTTAACAGCTTAATTATCTAAGTTCAACTATCATTCAGAAACAAACCTCTGCCATTTAGGCACACTTTATAGTTTACAATAGAAATAGCATAATGCTAAGAACGGTGCTGCTAGAATTAGAATCTACGTTAAGTGTGTTTAATTTAATTTTTCTAATTATATTTCTAATAGCTTAAATGCCTGCACTGATAAAACAGTTAACCACCTGCATTTAAATGCCACCTGATGCGTTTATTTTGGAACAGTAACAGATTGGTATAATTTGAGCTCAAGTTCCTCTGAAAATTCTTCTATTAATGGGTCCTAAATTAATCTCTGTGCCTGATCTACAAATGATGATATAAGGCAACAATCATTGTGAAAATTGCCTTTACATGGTACTATCTTATTTTTTTTTCCAGTTCAAACTTGGATAAGAGGATAGTTAAATTAAAAATAGAAATTTGCACTGACATTTCCATTTTCCTATGGAGCTTCAATGTTGGAATAGTTCCTGGTTGAAAAAAAATCAATTTAGTGAAATGTTTGCATAGCAATATGTGAGGAAGGTTAGGTGAATATGCACTACATCTATAGTACCAAGTGAGCAAACACATGCAGAATGTCCCTCCGTCCATATAGTTTCCATATGGTCCATGTATTTGGGGATGATGATGATGTTATAATAAAACTTAAACTAATTCATTCCCTAAGCAGTAAGAAATCTAGTCTTTTGAAAGTCTGATGAATGACATAGATCATGTCCTCCTTTCTCAAAAAAGAAAAAGAAAACTGCACAAAGAAGGTAGTGACATTTTATCAAGACAGCCAAGTGAGAGCATTCTATTTCCTTTTGTTTAGAAATAAGCTAGTCCTAGCAAAGCTCACAGCAGCAAAAAGATCAAGTAGGCCATGTTGTCCATCTTTAGACACACAATTATATTTTAAAACATTAAGTCTTGGGATACTGAAAGTAAAGGCTTCAGACGCTCTGATTCTAATGACACTACTGTCTCACTGAACCGGTGCATAGTCCATGCTGAATCTGCTGTTATTCAAGGAAGCGTGATATAATGTCACCATAGGGAATAATGTGGTAGTCTCTCAGAAGTTCCAGTGCTAACTAGAAGTATGGTTTCAATTAGCAATGGTGATAATAATACTGATGATTGTTGTAATAACTATTATCATCTTTTTAGTTGAATATGATACAGAGGAGAGTTGAGGGAATCATGAGTTTAGGTGTTGGTGCTAGCTCTTACAAATGTTTATGTGACCTTCATTAAGTCATTGACCTGATATATGTCACAGTCTCTGCATCTGTCAAATGTGGAAGTTAAACCTAAGGATCTTTAAATATAAAACTTCTGTATTAAATTTTGTGAAGTTCACAGAGTAGGACTCCATAAGACTCTGTGTTTATATTTAGAACCTATTGCTTATTATCTATGTGACTTTGTTCCAGAACAAGTTCTAACACATGGGCTTTTCTTTGGGGTATGTTTAAGAGAATTAAACCCGAAAAGACAGAATGAAATTCAGGATTAAAGTGTAATAGTCTTTGGCTTCTAGTAGGTATTTCAATGATTATTTGTTTCACTTTGACTACTTTTTTTTTTTTACCTGACTATGATGTTGCAAAAGAGACCAAAACCATGTTAGTAATCAATGATGATATGAATAGAACAATAGATATGGGTTTATGGTAGCTCCTCCCAGAGAAACTGTCACAGCAGTCTCTGTCCCATAGGCAGCAGAGTGAACTGACTATGCAGTTCTGAAACTTTAGGTTAATTTGGATGCCTGTGGTACCTTCTCAGATGGACTTTGGAGTCCATGACATTACTTCAGGAGGCTAATACGATAGCTGTACTCTGGGCATTTCATAGATAGTAATCTGCTTGTTTAACCTGAAACTCTGCTCTCAAAAATGATTGCATGACAAAGTTGCTGATTGTTTAAAGGGTCTTTATTATAATGCTCTGGAATTATAAGATGTGGGCAGCCCAAAATTTTAATTTATAATCTCCCAGCAAATGTAAAATGGCACATTTTCATTATTCTTGGATAGTTTTGAGTTCTTTTCTCTCTTTCACAGAAAAACTTGAGCTCACTGATTTTTGAAATATACAGTTATGAGAAATCATGTTTTGGGTTGACATGGAGGTAGAAATGGCATGCATGATTCCTGTTTGAACAAGAATAACTATAGGAGAGGAAGTCAGCCTTGAAGGAAACCGAAGAGCCAGATCATGAGGCATGAATTGACAGGCCATGGGAAAGATCTAAAATATTGAAGGACTTATAATAAAATGAGTGAAATACGTTGACTCGATCAAGGGACATTATGGGAAATTATGTCATTGCTGTACTATTTGTTTCTGTGATAAATGAAGAACTCTATTTCCTTGACTCAGGTTTAAGATATTTTCTATTCATAATTTCTTCTAAATCTACTTTGGAAAAAAAGAGATTCATTTGTAAAGTATTATTATATTTGTCTGCTAGTCCAAATTGCATATGTCATTTTGTGCTACTCAAGATGAATATTGTGGTAATGATGGTCTTATTTTCTTTTCCTGGTTTGAAAAAAAAACGAACATTTCCAGGTAATGGTCACTTTAGAGACCATCATAAATAGCCAGTACATATCAAAAATATGTATACAAAAATTACTTAAAAATCTCCTGACTGGTAAATGGATAGCATAAAACAAATATAACAATTTGGAGTTAGGCTATTCTTGACTTTAAGGAGAAATTATGATTCTTTAATGTTCCCAATATTTTCAATTTCCTGGTCAGTACTTGTCAAGACTTGTATGTGTCTTGAGCCATATAAGGGCAACTAGCTCTTCTGGGAAAAGAAGCTACTTTTTCATTTTCTCAAAGGTTTGCTATCATGGAGTGGGTGGAGAACAGCAATGGTGAAGCAGAGAGATCTGAGGGCTTTGAACTGCTGCCAGGAAACTACCAGAAAGGACTAGGGATAAGGGCTGCTCTGCCAATCACCTGCTCTCTTAGCAGGTAACAATGTCTGACAACCATGGAGCATATGTCAGGGATCAACTAATAGGTCTGCCTGGTGAGGCTTCAAGATTGACTGACAAAATCAACTTCTCTGCAGATAGTTTGTCTACTTGAGACGTGACCCATTAGCTGTATTTAACTGTGTGAAAATAAAAATGCTCGTTCAAATCCCATTGATATTGTGACATATTTTTAAAGCACTGTGAAGGTGAATGCTCCTGCCATTGGGAAAGCACAATAAATCAAATAATGAAATTCATTAAAAACTGTGAAAGTGTTGAAGTCACTATGTCCCCTAAACCTACACTTCATTCCTTATTCATTATTGTCAAATGCTGATGGTAAAATCGGAATGATTACTGGCATCTTCCTTTGACAGAAGCCGTTCCCTGGCTGGGTCAAACTATTACTTCTACTTCACAAGTATCTCTCAAATTTGGCTGCTTCTTTCCATTGCTTCTACGTATGGTCGTAGCTTAGAATTTTAGCAACTTTCTCCAGAAATAGCCCCATGACATATTTTACTGCTTTCATTGCTGTCTGAACGGCATCACTGTTGCTTCTGGTTTCCCGTGGAACGCCTGAATATGGCTAAGTTGGGTCCAGATCTGGGAGGGGAAGTGGGAAGTGAGACCTAGAAATAAATAGATGGCCAAGGAGGAGTCATGTTGGAGCTGAAGCAAAAAGGTAAAAAGATTAAAGTGCTCAATAAGATAATTTACCTATCAAAGAAGAGTTTATGCTGCCTTTTACATTCCATACTAAAAATGTACCCAAAAAAACAGTGATTGTGTGTAGCAATCACAGGGAATGTTCTGTACATGGACCCTTGGCTTGTACAGCCATGGAAGAAGAAGAATAGCAAAGATACTGCCAAAGATCCTCATGGTAAATTTACTATAATCCTTCGGGGGAGCTCCTCTTCATGCTTCCCTTGGTTCTTTTTGAACCATATCACCTCTTGCAATCATCGTTTAGAAAGTGTAGATATATACCGATTGCTTTCTAAAAATGTACTTTTTTCATGCATTGAAAGTAGATTACTTCTAACAAATTTTTTTTTAATTCTTTTTTTCTTTCAAATAACTACCATCTTTATGTTTCTTGGTGCTGGGAGTAACATATATAATGGAGATTTTCGAATCAGAAATTGAGTTTCAAGTTTATCCAGTTCTAGCACTTCACTAGCTACAGGGCCTCAGTTTCTGATCTGGTGTGCCTGTCTCACACAATTGTTCTACTTATTTCCCCAGACTCGTTTAATGTCACTCTCCTGGTACACTGCATTTGATGTTGCTTCTGGGTGAAGTAATAGTGCTGTCCTCCGCTCAGCCTCCCCAAATGTCATTTTTCTCTCTCTGGAAAATTCTCCCACAATCCAGTTTTTACCAACTGTTTGTCACCTCCACACACACACACACACACAGCTAATTACTCACTATCCTTCAGGCCTCTGCTTAAATGACACCTCCTCCAGGAAGCCTTCTTTGATTCCTGATTGAAGTTCTCGATCCATGTGCTTTCACATGACTATGTACTTTTCCAGTCATGACTCATCGTATTAAATTATCCATTTATGTCTTCCCAGCAAAACCATCAACTCTATGAGAATAAAGCTTTTAGTGCCCTTGTGTACCTCTTTATCATTAACTCCTAACACAGTCCCTGGGAATGCAGAAGACACTCAGAAAATACTTGTAAAATGACATCCATAAATGTTATTTATTATTTATCAGAGTTATGTATCAAAAATCTCACCATTTCTGCTGCATAATAAAAGAGCCTAGTGCATAGAAAGCATTCAATATTATCTTTTCAAAGGATGATTAAATGAACGATATGGTAAAAAGAATACAAAAGTCCCTTTGTTTGAAACATTTCTTCACAGAACTGAATCCCCAATCAATATTTTCATTTAATAAGTATGAATTCCCTATCATAGAGGCAAGGCCCTGGGAGAATGAAATACGAAATGATAGGAAGCTGCAAATATTCCACTTGGAGAAAAAGTCCTTAGAACTCTAAAAAACAATGGAGACCCCAGGAAACGAAAGAGTGGAGGACAAAAGAGGGAAAGAGAGAGAAAGACCAAATCCTTCCTATTCATCAGTTTGCACCTGTTGCGACAAGTGAGAGATTCTTTTTCCTACTCTTCAGAGAAACATTTTTGAAGGCTTCTCTAGTGAGCACCTCAAAAACACAGGAGACAAATGTAAGTTCAAGAAAATGAAATCAGTGTTTAATTACTAAATATTCTACCTCTAAAATTAAAGAAAAAAAGCTTAAATAATTCAGTTTGATTTGGTCTCATTAGTCTGATTTCCTAGTATTTAGCCTTAATTATGTGATACATAAGCCCTAATTATGTGGTACATATACAGTGCACGCTCTAAAGTTAAAGATCAGAACGGATACTGACTTAAATGATAAAATATGTTAAATTATTAATGATAATTAATCTTACAAAATAGGCATAATTAGTTTAAGTACTTTAGATATTATTCTTAATAGCATTACAAATAATATGACACGGTTTGATCATTTTAAAAATAATTTATTGGAAAGAAAGGCTACATGAGCAATGTTTTTTTACTCTGGAGGGCTAGCCAATTGCTTGGTGCTGTCAAAATAAATCTAGCTTTCCTAGTTGAAAAGGTGAGTTTGCTTTAACTCATTAAATACTGTGTCCTAACGAAATGGGAATATTGCTTTCAAAGAACACTTTTTTCATGGATGTGATCAATTCCATATTAAAAGTACCTATGTCATTCAGGCTTTTTAAAAATATTATTTGGTTCAATACATTCTGGGTGTTATGCCATGAATTGTTCAGCACTTTCCAATTCATTTTCATATTTTGATTTTTTACAATTATTTTTGTCCTCAATTTAGACCAATTCAAAATTCAGTCATTTAATTTTGACGCCATAGATCAAAGGGTTTGGACTTAACTCCTTTTTTGAACCCTGAATAAATCTCCTGCTACCATTTAATAATATAAAAGGGGTTAAAGTTCTATAGGAATACAAAAAAAATAGTTTGCCTTTAAAGAATACTTTAAAATGAGTATTTCCCTATTGAATGAGACAACCACGGAATCAGATCATTATCTATCTTTCCTACAAGGGTTTAGTGATGACGAGTAAGATGACATGGTGCACATTAAAATTCATACTGTTTGTCCTCAAATTTTGCTATAATGCTCCCAGCCTAGGCTTAAACACAGCCTGGCTGAACCCAACTAAGGTGAGCTCATAATCAAAGTGCAGAGCTTTTTCTCATAATATGGTTTAAGAAAATCACCAGAAACATAATTGCATCCAATAAAATCCTAATGTGCCACACGTGGTGACACGCCTATAGTCCTAGTGACTTGGGATGCAGAGGTGCAAGGATCCTTCAAGCCCAAGAAATAGACGCTGGCTTGGGCAAAATAGCAAGACTCTGTTTCCTAAAACAACAACAACAACAAATAAGAATAAAAATTCTGATGTGATAAGATTATTCCATTTCTTATAAATGGGTCTTGACCATCACTTTTTATAAGGTTCCACAAATGTTAAAGAAAGTAGATGAGGGGTTCTAAGGAGCATCTATCTCTAAAATCATACAGGAACTGTATTTAATATTAGAGGTTTGTTCTAACAATATCTTTCTCCGATGGTCAGACCCTAGCTGGATTTTTCCTAGAAATCACACTTATATTTTAATGCATTCTTCCAAGTTACCATCACCAACATTTTAAGCAGATATCTTCTCACTGTTCAGGCTCTCTAATTAGATATAAGCCAGCATTGATATGATACTAATTTAAATTTGGCTGTGCTGAATAAACACTCATGAAGGACAGAGAAAAGGCTGGCCCAAGCAAAGGAAGACTAGCTGAAATAGGGATAATCAAGGCAAGGAAATGTCCACGCTATCATAACATTTTGTTGAGAGAACTTCAAGCAATGAAGAGTTGTAACAGTGATTTCAATACTTTTTCTTTGTACCAACAATAGAAAACTTTCTTCAAATGTGATCTTGTGTAGAATCTCAGCATGCAAAACAGAAAATGGATAAAACTGATGTCTTAAAAGTCAATGAGAACAGTGAGAGTATTTCACACTGAAAAATGTAAAATTTGGCCAGGTATGGTAGCTCATGCTTGTATTCCCAGTACTTTGTGAGATGAAGATGGAAGATCTCTTAAGGCCAGGAGTTCGAGACCAGCCTGGGCAACATAACAAGACCTGCCTCACAACAAAAATGTAAAAAAATTAGCAGGCATTGTAGTATGCATTGTTAGTCCCAACTACTTAGCAGAATGAGGCGAAGGGATTTTGTGAGCCTAAAGTTTAAGGCTGTAAGGAGCTATGATTTCACCACTGCACTAAGTCTGGGTGACAAAGTAAGAGGTGGTCTCTAAAAATAAATAAATTAATTAAATTAAATGAAATAAATTAAAATTTGATGACATTTATATTCTACATTTAGTAAATTTCACTTGTACCCTTGTAAGATGCACCACAGGTGTGGTCCCAGCAATTTACCTTCCCTCCACTAAGAAAATGAGGAGAAGGCTATGTTAACCAGTTAGATAAAAATATTTCAAATTGTATATAAAACCAGCACATTGTACCCATGATTGCATTATGTACACAGCTTTGATTTAATAAAAAATTGAAAATAAAATAAAATTTGGTATTACAGATGACAAGAGCAGGCAACCTTATTATTGAGATGATTTCTCTATTTCAAGAAACTCTACCCAGATACAGCATACAACAAACTTCATTTTTCAACAGGTTGTCTTGCATTTTAGACTGCTTTTCAACTGATTATGACAATGTCAACAAAAGAAACTCTCACTTGGGTGTGCAGAGAAACAATTGTAATCCAATAGTATATTAAGCTATTGGTTCTCCTAGTTTTATTTTTATCATATTTTGTTGCAATATATACCTTTGTATGACATGAATGATTTTATACAAATTATCCTTATGAACCTCTTACATGTGTCATTTTAAGATATTGTGCATTGTCATTTGAAGCAATCTTTGTGAGATCTCTGATGAGAAATTACATTTTGAAGTTAATGCTAAAAACAATACTGATTTTCAGCTAAAAAAAAAAAATCTTATCAACATGGTGAGCTGAATTGTCAAGTCTTACCTATTCATTTTGGCTACAAAATCCCTTCAAGCCATCAAATACAGCCAAGTACTAAAGGTATGTGTCTTCATATGATGAACTTTTAGCCTCCCTTCCACTATACTTTTTCTGCACTTGAGTTGCTTTTGTGAATTTGTCTAAATTTTAAATATGTTATTGTTGTATGATATAAGTCATCTTAAGTGTTATCTTAAAAATTAAAGATTATGCAATAAATATTATAGATAATTTAAAATAATCTTTTGACTTTTTCTCCTACTGATTTTTCCATTTTTGAAAAATAAGGCTCTGTTAACTTATTCTTATATAATTAGCCTAAGACTGTGTTGCCATGTATTAAACAGATAATTGAAAAATTAATAAAAATACTAATAATTTTATAATATGATTCCATACCTCCATTTATAAAATTCCTACAATTGTCTATTGACTACTAATAAAAAATATGATAAAGGCGTATAGTGATGTGGTTCCTTTTTTATTACGTAAACCTATTTACCATCAAAATAAGTTATAGAGGGGGAGGAGCCAAGATGGCGGTCTGTAGCCAGCTTTCTGCAGACGCTCCTGTCCAGAAGGAGAGTTAAAGGACAGAAATTTGGCGAGAAAGCCAACGGTTTGGAGCTGAGCCAAGAGACAAGGTCGAGGAACACAC